>VWPW01006329.1:296593-331329 GCA_013389825.1 Crypturellus undulatus | reverse complement strand
GGGCGGTTGCGCGTGGCGGTTGCCCCCGCGGAGGCCGAGGAGGAGGAGGCGGCGGGGGAGGGTGTCGCGCACCTGCGGGGCCGCGCCGGGAGCGCGCCTCGAGGCGCGGGCGGGCGCGCTCGGCTCTTGCCGTTCTTATTTATTTGTTTTTTAACTATTTGTTTTTAAAACTCGCTCTCGGAGAGCCGCTGCGAGCGCCCAGTGCCCCCTGAGGCGGGTGCCGCGTTCCCCGCCGGGCGCGGTGCGGGCGGCTGGTTCCGCGGGGTCTGCGGTGCGTGGCCCCGGCCGCAGCCGGCCTCGAATGGGGCTGCTGCTCCTGCTGTACTCCGGCAAACTCGGAGGATGTGCTTTATCCTTGGGATGTTCTTTACAAGTACTAGCTTTTTTTTTTTAATCCTTGTGATATATGTAAGGCTACTAAGCCAAGCATGCGAATTGTTTCTGTAAAGTTTTGTTTGCTTTTCAGATGGAAGAACAAATTGAATTAAGTTTGGGGGATTTTTTTTTTTTCTTTGCATTATCAAATAATTATGTGCTCCTCACTTTCTCACTCTAGAAGTTGCCTTGCTTTGCCAAGGTTATAATGTGTCCACTGAGCTACAAAGATAATTCAAGAGCCTTTAGAGCCATTGTCGGCCTTTCAGAGATTTAAGTGTTTTCTTTGGTTAAATTAATTTAACTTTTTGGTTTTTTTCTTCCTGAAACTTATTCATGAAGAAAAATGCAAATAACTTAGTGTAAATTTAAATATTTTAATATGTGTTTTAAAGAGGAACACTATAGGATGCTTGTGTAGGAAAAACAAGTGAGCTGAAATATTGTGATGATAGGGTCTGCAACATAAACTATGGCTAATTCTCTTGCATGACTACAGGTGGCAGTGTAGAAGCCAAGAACAAAAATTGGCAGAAATTATTTTCTGTGCATGAGAAAATGAAGAGAGTGTACTCATGACTAAGCACAGGAACCTGAAAAACCACAGGTATGTGATGTGATTCATGTAGCTGCCTATGGTGCTCCCAGTATTTACTGTATTCTTGCATTCCTGGCTCCCTAGGTATTTCTGGGCCAATTATCACTTAATGTATTCACACTGAGATCCTAATCAAAATGTCACGGAAAGTCTATATTAGATAACTAAAATGAATCAAAACTCTGAAAGCAATATGAAATGGTCCCTGCTGTTCACCTTATACACACATGCTTTTCAAGGCTTATTTTAATTATAAAGAATTGGGGCACTGCAATGTAAAACAATTAGATTGTCTTTTAATAACTAAAAACATCATATTGATAAAACTAGCAGTATGTCCTATATCTGAATGAACTAAAATGGAGAAAGTTGATATATGGCAGAAAGTTCTGTGTCTGGATGTTTTTGGTGCCTTTTTAGTACTTATTTTGAATTCTGAAGAATCAGAGTGTAAGGAGAGCTACATAGGTGAAATTAAGATGCCATTTCAAGTAACTTTCCAGTTATGAAGCACATGTGATACTTCCATCCTATAACTTCACTTTCCTTTGTATTTTTAATGTCCTGATTCAGATGTGAAATAAACCTGTAAAAATAAGCAGCACATAGGAGCTCATGGTTAGTGTTTTTCAAAGCAAAGGGAAATAGATTACTTAGTGTTTTTCATTAATTAACAGCATTAAAGTAAGCCTTACTTATATGTTTACATTAGGGTGCAGAGCTTGTAGAGTTTAGTCTGTGGGTCCACATTCCAAAATTTCTGTGCAGCCATGGAAGAAAAGATAAACTGACCTACAGCTTGAGTCTTCAGGGATTGTATGAATGGGAGAAGTGTCAAAATGTGTCTGCCACTGTATTTAATATATATTTGCATTTGGCTATTCCTATTCTAGTCCAAGAAGGGTTTATCTAAACCTTTAAATTGCTTCTGAGGAAATACAGTATAACCACAAATGTTAACAAATGACCAAGTTGCTTTGTGTAGGCTGCCTTGAGTAACCAAACTTTGGGACATTTTGGGTTAACCCCAACTGGAAAGTAAAACACATCTGCAGGTAACATGATTGATTTCAGTTAGTGTGCCAAGAGCATCAGGTATGATCAGTCATCTGACTACCAATTTATTTACCATTATATACCATTTAGTGTTTGTTTAAATTATAGTGATACAGGTACATGAGGTTCTGTAATCCAAACAATTTTTTTCCTTTCAATTTGAAAACATTCAGGGAATTGCATTTGAGTTATAGCTTCCTGGGGACCCAAACCCTGGGGCTATAACTGTCTGCATAGTGGCTGTGTCTCTTCATGAATTGGAAGACTAATCTGTGAGTGAGGCTTGTGTGCTATCCCAGTGTTTTCATGTTTGTGTAGAATATCCTGGAAAACTGCCGGAGTCCAGATCTTTGGAGCTGTTCTACAAGGAAGAGTTCTAACAATCCTTGCCTGGCCATTAGGCTCATCACTTGTTATTTGTGAGTAGGGACCTACTTAGGTATAGCTGGATGAGACAAAAGGAGCAATAAAGTCTATATAGCTGTTGAGTGTTTTTTCTGTCTTTTTTTTAATTGCATATTGAGGAAAGCAGTTAAGTATACTCTTAAATTTTATGTGAATAATGCTGTTCAAGTCAGTTGAACTGCTTGCATAGTTCAGGTCAGCATATGCTTATGGCTTTTTTGGGCACTGAGTTCATTAGTTTGTGCTAACATATTTAGAATGGGATAATGAAAATGTCATGTGTCATTGGTACAAAATTTTAATGGGGTCTTTCATTACATCAAGTATTCACCAAAATATTAAATAAAAGGAAACTGGTAACTAAGCAGTGTGATATTCAAGAGTTCAATCTACAGACATTTCTCTGTGCTAATTATGAAGTATTGACATAAATGAATGAAAGTACTTGTTAAAAGTGCCTTTTGCTGTATATAACAGTTATGTGTTCACAAGATGATTCATAGCATTCAGCAATTTATGATGAGTTTCCCTGCCATTACTGAAGATTACTAAGTATCTTGTGTATTTGCACTCCACTGGGTTACTGTAAATTAGATTTGATAGTGGAAGAGAACAATTTTCTATCAGCTGAAAATCAAGCCTGTACCAGAAATTGACTATTCAGTATTAAATTTTACTTTATTGTACAGTACAGCTTATCTTTTAAAACAAAATACAAATGCTTAATCATTTTCTCTATAGAGAGCAGTGATGGTGGTGAGGAAAACTATTTGGTTTTGGAAGTTATATACATTGTATACATTGTAACTTAGAAAACAGAGCAGACCATCTAATTGAAAGTTGAATTCATAATGAGAAATCTAAAATGAAAATCTGATTATGTAAGAACCTGTTTTGAAAGAGCAAGTCCTGTTTATGTAAAATACCACTTATTTGTTGCAGGATGTATTTGTATGTATTTTTTCTATGAAAGGTGCTACAGATGGCTCTGTCTTGGCAAAAAAACTGTTCTATTACTCCCTCTTGAACTGGAAGTTGTGGCTGGCTCTATGTTCTGTTGTAAGATAACTGTGTTTGAGCATTTATACAACTACTTATTTTACACTATCCTGAAGATGGATGTGATGTGTTAGAGCATGATCACCTGGCAGGTATAATCTATTGGTGTGTATTATCTGTTAATGATACTGTTTTACATAAGTAAAATAAACTTGGTATTTTTAATAGTTGTATTAAATGTTTAATGAAAACCTAAAAAAAAGGTATTCAACCCATGGTTTAGTGTAGTTTTTTCCTTCCTTTTAACCTCAACAGGCACAAACCAGTACAAGAGCCAAAGTGTATGTAGTAGTGTTGTGTGGGTTTTTAATTTAAAGCACACAAAAGTGTAGCTGTGAGACTCTTTAGCTTATATTCTAACTGCTGATGTGGATACTAGGTTTCAAGTCAAAACAGTATTACACTCTTAATATCAAATGATAAATACACTTGCAAACCAATGGACTAGTTGCATCACTGTGTAATACCTTTGTAGATCCTGTAACTGAAGTGAGTTCTTGGGAAGAAGCAGGTCGAGGCAGGTTGAGGGAGGTGATCTTACCCCTCTACTCAGCCCTGGTAAGGCCACATCTGGAGTACTGTCCAGTTCTGGGCCCCACAGTACAAGAGGGATGTGGAGCTGCTGGAGAGAGTCCAGCGCAGGGCCACGAGGATGATCAGGGGCCTGGAACATCTGCCCTATGAGGAGAGGCTGAGGGAGCTGGGCTTGTTCAGCCTGGAGAAGAGAAGGCTGAGAGGGGACCTGATCTGTGTCTATAAGTGCCTCAAGGGAGGCGATGAGGAAGATGGGGCTGGCCTCTTTTCACTGGTGGTCACTGACAGAACCAGAGGAAATGGCCACAAATTGAAGCATAAAAAGTTCCACGGGAACTTAAGGAAGAACTTCTTGACGGTGAGGGTGACAGAGCCCTGGAACAGGCTGCCCAGAGAGGTTGTGGAGTCTCCTTCTCTGGAGATCTTCAAGACCCGCTTGGATGCAGCCCTGTGCCACGTGCTCTAGGTGGCCCTGCGTGTGCAGGGGGGTTGGACTAGATGACCTCTAGAGGTCCCTTCCAACCTTAGGCATTCTATGATTCTATGAAGCAGGAACACCTCCTGTTAGCATCAACACTAAGCGTATGCAAGGAAGGTGTTCTTCCCCCAATGCATGTCAAGTAGAGCTCCAAGTGCATGATCCTGCTCTTGCTTCTAGGCTGGCTGTTGCTGGGTAAGATAAGCATGTCCTATTGCAGGAGAGCATCAGGCTTGTAAGGAAGTGATCCTGAAATTCCATGCTGTAGATGAGACCTCAGTCTTGAGTGATGGCTGAGTAGGCTCTTGCTCTAAGAATACCCTTGTATGCTGTTAGCTGCAGATGGCAGGAGCTGTGTCCAGTCATGGTTAGAGAACTATAGTGGAGTTCTATTAAGAATAATAGCCTTCAAGGGTGACTGACAAACAAGTTCAGATAACTGGTTTTAGTGTTAACAAAGCTTATGGAGAGATGCTGGTAATAAAGGAGGACTAGGAAAATATGGCTGAATGCACAGGTGGATAGAAGGTTAAAATAAAGACCCCTCTGGCAGCATTCTGCATGGTAGTAGCTGGATTCTGTGTTGGGGCAAGGAGAGGGAAGGATGTGCAGGTCAAAATAGCACACATTTAAGGACTGAAGTTTTAAAGTTATGTATAATGTGTGATAGAGGCTGACAAAACTCAGGTAGAAAAGAGCCAACAAACTAAGCCCCATTTGGATTGTAGCACAGACGAGGTAGAACCAGTTAGGAGCCTTTCTATATCAATGCTAGAAGATTGAAAGATAAGTTGAGGGCATTCCTGGCTCTGTTTAGTGTAGATGCAGAACTATTAAAAGAACTATTAAAGAGAGAGTAGTTAGAGCACTTATTAAGAGGCCTATGAAATGAAGCCTGGGAAAAGGACCAGACAAAATGCTTGCAGTTACAAACACATAGAATGTGTATTTGGAACAAATACATGCCATCTAACTACTGCTTCTCCAACTCCTTAAAGAGACTTAAAAAAAAAAAAAAAAAAAGAGGGGGAAGGGGGGAAGGAGGTATGCAGCAGAATAGAGTAGATTGTAAGGAGTAGGAAGATGCTTAATGCCTAATAACTAGAAGTGCTTGAAGACTGCATAAGAGCTGAAAGACTGGGTCATCCACATCTGTGCACACTGTATAGGAGTTCAGATGGGAAATTGCCACTCTTTTCTGGGGGAAGAGAAGTGGAAAGGTCCATTGGGGAATCTGTTTCTAGTCAAAACACTTCTAACAATTTTTGGAACGAATTAATGAACTGAATTGTGCCAAGACCCTAGATCAAGAACACTAGAAGAACTCAAGGTATAAAATCACCAACTAGATGGTGTTTAACCACTCAGTATCTCTTTGATGCTAGAGAAATTAAGGGTGGCAAGTATGATGCCAGTTTTTAAGAAGACTTTCAGAAAGCTTGTAGGAAAGGACAGGCCAAGTATAGCATTTATACCAGTCACTTTGTTAGCAGCTATAATGTGTCTATCAATCCAATAGTTATACATTTGGTGTAATGGGAAGGAGTCAGCACTGCTGTAATTGATCTGCCTGTTAGAGCTTTTGGTCTTTGTGGAAGTTCTTTGTGGCTGTGATGAAGAGTGCCCTAGCCAGTGTGATGTGCTTGGATTTCAATAAGCCTCTTGAGAACTAGTCACCAAAGATGTTTAGCAAAATGAGCCATGGACTAGCAAGATGGAATAGGAGTATATGATCCTTTTTCACGATGGACCTGGAGATTACCAATAGTTTCATGCGGGTCTGTGCTAGCACCTTTAGTGCTGTTCAGCATCTGTGATCTTGGAAGAGTGAATCCAGAGCGATTCTAAGTAGCAAAAATGAAAGCCCGTTATGAAGAGCCAAAGAGGGAGCTTCTGGTAGTCAGTGAAGCAGTAGATGAAACTTTATGCTAATATTATTGAGAAGTGCATGCAGGGGGAACAATCCTGCTGTTGTGCCACTGAGTCTGTAAGCTTACTGTTGTCACCCAAGGAAGAGATAGGGGATATACTCTGGCAAGCTCTCTACAGGCATCAATTAAATGTCAGGACTGATCAAAAATGATAATAAAAAAGGAATATTGAGTATTATTAAGAATAATTGATAGAACAGGAATCTGTTATGCCAGTATATAAACTGCACCTTTGGGTGCAGTTCTGGTACCCTTACAAAAATGAACAAAAAGCTAGCAGTAGAACTAGAAATGTCAATGAAAAGTGTCAATGATAATAAAGGATAATTAAATAAGTGAGGAATCTTCAGTGTAGCAAAGAAACAGATGAAGGTGCGTATGATTTTAAAAAAAAATGCAGTCACAACTGTAATGGGATGAATTTACGAAGTGGCCTATTCAAAACAAGTAACTGTGTGTGGTTTGTCATGGTGTGGGGTACTTTTTGTTTATTAATTTATTTTTAACATAGTACAGAGTTAATCTGTGAACCACTGTGGGTGCTAAAAGATTGTCTAGGTTCAAAAATCCAGTAGAAGAATTCCTGGAAGAGTCTGTAAATGGTTTTCTCTGTAAAAGGACCATCTTTTGCTTAGAGGAACACAAGTCATAGACTGTTGAAAGCAGGAATCTTGAGGTGTAGCTCTGCAGGCTTTCTAGTGTTTTTCCCCAGACCTCTGGTCTTGTAGATTTGCTAGAGACAAAATATGGGGGCAGGATGTGTCTTTGGCCTGATTGAATAAGGCCAGTCTTCAGTAAAATGAAGACAAATTATAATCCTCTGGAGAAAACATTCTTATGCTGATGCAGAACAGAATTATTAGTGAGGAAAAAAGTAAGAAGGATGATTTTCTGCACCAAATAACTTTTTTTGGGAAAAAATGGATTTCTATTAAGACTCTACTAATCTTCATTATACACACTGATAAATTTGATGCCTTTATGAGGGGCTTCCTATTCTTTCTTTACAGTCTGATGCCTCTATGTTGAGGCTTCATTCTGTGCTTTCTCATGGCATGCAGGCCACTTCATATTTCTTGGAGGCTATCTTCAGAGGGACTGAATTAAAACTGTAATTGCAAAAATAAAATTTACTCTGTAAAAGTTTGGGCCAGTCTTACATTTATAATAAAATGCAAAAGATAGTTTTTTGAATTGTGAACGTTGGAGAAAATCTCTTTCTACGCACCTGGTGAGATTGCACCTAGGCTCTTTCATTATTCGAATATATATAGGCTAAAGTTACATTATTTAGAGTTGGACTGAGCAAAGTCTTGGAGAAAATAGGTTATTAAGAATAAAGTATGACTTGACTGTTAGGCATGAAAATTGTGTTTAAATGTTAAATGGGTGTAAAAGTTATGGAGCAAGAATTATTTAGAGTAATCCAACCCAAATGAAATTAAGGAAAAATAACCAAATACAATTAGGAAGAGAAATGTCTGAGTGGACAGGGCTATGAACTTGTGTAAATACAGACAGCAGTCTGTTACAGAAACAGAACAGGCAGAATACTATAATCTGTAAAGAGTTAAAGACATGGAGGTTGGTGGTATATCCAAAGCTTACCTCTATCCAAGGAAAATAGTTGTAGAAAAATAGCTCCCTGGTGACGCAGAGTGCCCAGAGCTGCTTCCTGCTTTGAAATACTCTCTGCAAGAGACTCTCTGTATCCTTTGGCTGAAGACTAGTGCTGCAGACAAGGAAAACCAGCCTGCTTATGCAGGGCGAGGCTGGCTTTTGTGGATATGCCCATTCCATGTGTTAGCGTGAGACCTGGTCGTCTTCACTGTTTTAGCAGCCACTTGGTTCCTGTGGTACTAGGATAGACATCACATATATAGAGACAGTGCTAGCTAAAACTTTTTTTCATGTTTTTCATAAGGAAGTGGATATTTCCTATATAAACAACTATAAAGAAAAAGAAGTTACAATTATATAGTAAGAGATCATATGGAGTTTTTCTTAAATTGCAAAATCAAAGGAGTATAGCCTGTTTGAAACAAGAAATTCAGTCTGCGTTCCACCACTCGCCCCAATGCTCTGTTGCTTCCCAAGAACGGGAGAAGGATCAGTCTTCTTCCTAGGTTAGTTGTTTTGATGATCTCTCTGAATGCTTTCTAGAGTTTTGCTATTTAATAGTAATAAAGCTTACTGTCAATCTTAAAATTTTCATTTTCTATAATGAGGTATGTCAAAGAAAAATAAATTATGAAATAAAAAACAAGAAAAGCAGTATATTATCGTGATTTTTCAAATAGAAGTGAGTGTCCACCAGGCAAGCACTCCTCTCTTAAGCAGTATTTAGCCTTATGTTCTCAATAAAGAAAGGGACAGTATGGTAGTGTTTTCATTTGATGAAGGCAATTCTTTGGAATTTGTTTTAGTTAGTTTTTTTTCTAATTGAAATTTCTTTAAGAAGATTGAATGCCTGGTGCAGGGTTAAACTTCTGTATATGTACTAACCTTTTTTCTTTTTTTTTTCCTGTTTGAAGAGGATAACTGACTGAAGTTATCCTCTAGTGTTCTCACCTTACAAATAGTTGACTGCAGTTGTTAGTTTTTATCTGTATTGTTCTCACTGTTCCTGATAACTGTTGACTGTGTACTCTGTAGTAAAAATAATAATAATTCTGAAGTCAAAATGAAAGTCACATGCTGTCCTTGACTCAAATTTCAGCTATATGGAGTCCGATTTGCTCACAGATAGAATTGTAAACTCCTGTGGAACCTTATATAAGGTGGAAGTCGGAGTTCGAAACAAAAAAACAGTTTATCAGGTCTCTGCTGAGCTAGTGGCCAGGGATAAGCTGGCTTCTGACATGCTTTCCTATAGCCTTGTGTCCTCCTGACTGATGAGCGTGCAAAGAAACTACAAGTCTTTTCATTCAAGGGACTGATGTTGTTGCAAATTGCTTTTTCTCTTTTTTAGATATACCTTCTCTTTTGTTGTCTTTTCTCTGATTTTTCTTCTCTGCAGTTTTACTTTGGTTAATCTCCCAGATGTCCAAATCTAATACTGTTCATTTTCTAAGTTGTCCAACGTGAATTTTTCCTGGAATTTGTAAATACTCCCCCTCTTTCCCTTTCTCCCCACACAAATAACTTCTAGTTGTAATGAATATTTAACAGTATAGTTACAGGTATAGTTACAGTCTCAAAGACTACCAGTAATCCCCACCTCTAGTCCTGTGTCCAGCTAAAACTTGAGGCCTGATAAGTATTGTTCAATTGTAATCTTGGGCAGATCGTTTTTACAGCAGCAATCACTTCTTTTTTTTTAGGCTTCATCACAAGAGATGAACTTGCAGGTTCATCTCCCCTCAGAGGGAAAGGACTAGGAATAGAGCTATTTCCTTTCTATTTGAACCTGAGACATATGTGAACCTTATGAAGGGAACAGTACTGGTTAGATGTAATTCTGTGAATTGAAAACCTGTTTCGAAATACTGGGCAGTTCAGGGAGGGAGATCTCAATACCTTGATGTAAAATCAGACATATTCCACATCTCTTCTCAAATGTCCATTTTTAGCTATGCGCTTAGACCTCAGTTGGCACAAGTTTGAATATCCAGCACACAGCCTTTGAGTTTTCACTTGGAGCTATGTAGGGCATCCTGACTAAGGTGAGTTAAAAAACTATGGAAGTAAGTCTCCTCGGACCTGGAAGGCTTGGTGATTGCTTTAAAGAGTTCTGTGGCACTTGCTACATCTGCCTTCCCGCCACCCACTGTCCCTTGCTCCTAAAGCTGTTAAATCAGGACCAGTTTCATCTAGATTAAGCACGCATCTGTATTAGCAACAGCATGTTGTATTTTAAATCGTATTTTTCAAGTTTGAGCTGCAGCATTATCTTAAATAGCTCCCCAAAGTATAGCACACATTTGTGGCAGGCAGGACCTGAAAAATGATTGCTTTGCAGTGGTGGGGGAGGGGGTGAACTAGTGGTAGTGGTACTTATAATGAGCTTTGAAACCTTAATTAGGTAGCAGTCATTCCAAGGAGGCTGCTACAGGACCTTGATTCAGCAGAACTTCAAAAGCTCAGAACAGCTTGAAGCTAGATGGGCTACTCTTTCTTTTAAATGCTTTGCTGAACCATCTGTAAAACGTGAGTGGTTAAATAATTACTTTGAATGTTATTTTATTTTGATGGTTCAAGCTGGAAGAAAGTTGTGTAGCTTAGAAATTCTGTTTTGATTTAATTCTCATTAATTAATTAATGCTTTGGAACATAGTAGTAAGGGCTTATCAAACCTGTGGATAATATGAAACTGAGAAGCTGGAAAATTCTTAGGGAGTTGGAATTAAAATCAAAATTAGCTGAGAGTCTTTGAAGAAGTGGTCTGGTGTAAATAATGAAGTTTAAGAAAAAAAACATGTAACTAATCAAATGTGTGGATAAGATATCATTCTATGGACAGTGCAGCTCTGGCAAGAATTTTCAAGGTAGTAGTCGAGGTTAAATTGTGCTGGTGGTGGGAAAGAGGAGCATGCCTAAATTTCACATTTATCAGGCTTTTTGTGTTTAACTCAGGTTGACTAAAATGTGCAAAATGTCGGGGAGGAGGGAAGATGATGATTAAACACTTAAAAGTTATTACTAACAACAAACGAACAAAAAATCACTTAAGAGTCATTTTGTCAAATTACTCTTGTTTCACATAATGCCTGTTTTTCATTTGAGTTTTGCGGATCATTCTCTGACCCAAGTACATCCCTCAGCTTGCTGGAAATTGAACTGGGGGATATTTTATGAATATAATGCTATGGATCTTCACCCCTCAAGTTTGATATTTTATACAGAACTGTATTAAAATTGAAGATAGAAGGATTTGTCTCTCATGCTAACTGTAAATAGAACAGGGTTTTCCTTGTGTGATAGTTGTGTGTCGTCTTTGTGATGAAAACTGCTTCTAGGGTAGTATTAAAGTTCACAAATGACTTTGTTGCCTGCTCTAGTTGTTTCAAATGTTTTTAACCTGTTTCTGTTGCCAGGCTGTCTCACTGAGATCCTGTGAGAAAGCTGCTCTTCCTCTATCCTAAAACTGACTGTCCACCTAAGGGACACTTAACCTTTTCCACTAATCTTGCAGACTTTTAGTCAGGTTGCAAGACACCATGAAAACGCCATGCCTTCCCCACTGTTGGGAGACAGGGTAACCCTGCTGTGGTCAGTGTATTTCTTGACACAGAATCTATCTAGTCTCTTTTATGCTGACTTTACTAAGTTGTTCGCTGTTCCTTTTTTCCTCCCCTCTAATAAAGCCATTCTGTGTTCTCAGTGTGTGGGGCTGGATTTCTTTCCCTCCTTCAAGCATTACTTTCTGCTTAGTGTTAGTTGAGCCTCCACATCCCTTTGCTGTTCCTGCAGTCCCGTAATGAAGGCTTCTTTCTAGTTCTGATAGGTGCAGCCAAACTGGACTGGATAGGCACTGGTGAAGAGTTAGGTCTTGGTGCCTGTGTTGTTTGGATCTGCCAAAGGAGGAGAAATAAGAGGAAATTGAGTATTATGACTTTACTAGGTTATAGGCCTGTCTATTTATGTGTTGGCTTAATACATTTATGTGTGCTTGTGCAAGATACAAACTGAAAGCAGTTTCATGCATGAGTTGTGTTTCAGTTTTTACTGACAGTTGGAAAGCAAAGGATCGAAACAATTAAGCAGAAAGCGATTTTCTAGGGCACCTGTCTTATAATTGAGCTGTTAATACTTGGTGGCTGGTGTCATTAATTTCTTATTGTAATTAATTTTTCTTGTAGTGATGAAAATAGTATGCTGTCTTGATGTGTTGAAAACTGTATTTCTGTCTTAAATGAATTGAACAGTCTCTTGAAGTTGATACATGGCTAAAACATCATGTAGTGCGTTACAAACTTGTCATTAATTAATTCATTTTAATTTAGTTCAGATTTTGCAGTGTTTCCATAATGTTGTTCTGATGAAAGCTTTACCAAAAAAAAAAAAAAAAAGGCTTTGTGCACTTGCTAGTAGGTCTTGGTCTTAGAATCCTCTTCTTTATCCCTTATTGTGTGTTTGCATAATAACATCTGCTTACAGTCTAATATTAAATTAATAATTTTCTTATGCTGCTGGAGATTTATATGATGTTACACTATACAAAGACTTACATTATTGGGATCATGTAGCTTCTGGAATAAGATACTTTCTGCTCTAAAATAGCTTATTGTAGCATAAGAAAGATACTGGATGGCAGGTGAAGTGTAAGGAGCATTGCTTAAGCTGTTACTGTGCACTGCTTTGCTTTTCTCAAGTCATTTTCTCTTTTCCATCATATCACCTATTTGTTTCTTACGCTCATTTGGGAAGGTAATTCAAATGCAAATACTCATATATTTTGAAGTTAAATTTCAAATTCATATTTGTAACATTTTTATTATTTGTACTTCATATAATGCCTATAGACACCTACTGTTTAGGCCTAAATAAGTTGGTTGTCTTCACAGCATTTTTCATTTTTTAATGTGAGCTTTTTGACTTTCCTCCTTTATTTGCATACAATTTTCATATTGCATTTTTTATTTTCATTTTCTACATTAATCTTTCTACCTATACTGGAAGGGAATTGTTTGTGGTGGAAGTATTGAAGATAGATTGAGAATAGTCACCTTGTGGAGCACAGTTGTTTATTTAGTATTTAATAATGTATATAATGATATACCCAAAACTCTGTTTGGAAGGAGAGCTTGGGGAATTCCTCTAAAAAGAGATACCAAAATAGGAAAGAGTGTTAGCAGACAGTGATTAATTACTTTATTATAAATGAGGAACTCTCTGTATCTCTTCTTGGTTTGAAATGAGTTGCTGTGTATTGAGAAGGTACAGAATGGCAGAAGACTTTCGTGTCTTACAAGATTATGAGACTAGGAAATAACTAAATTTACCATGGGGAGTTTACCTAACTAACCACAACCTTTTACTAATATGTTCGTTTTGTCCTCACATACAGATTCTGAAATAAAAATGCCAGTAATTGTGTGTCATTGATGGGAAGCAAAATGCAGTATTTTGGTCATAGTTGGTAGGAGGCAATGCTGACATTCATATAAGTTTTTTCCAATTACAGAATGAGTACAAAATATTTCATAGAAATTAATTTTATTTGAAATTTCTATCACTATAACTTGGAATTTGGAAATAGTTGTTCTTTCTCGCTCTTAATGTTTTTGTTTTAAAAGTGATTCTTTTAATAGGAAATGAATTACTGAAAATGTCAAATATTCTGATCTCATTCTTCAGTAGACAATTGAATTAAGTCCTCAATCTGGTATAGCATGTTTTTTTTTTTCTTGTTTTTCTTCAAGGCTAGAAAGATCATTTGCCTATTTTCTGAAACCTTTTGCATGCAACAGGACACAATCTGCCTGAGAATCATTTTGATGTGCTCAGTATCTTGAATTCTTTGCTGTCCTCTTAAGTGTTTTCATCATTGTACTTTGTCCACACAATTAATTATCCTTATTGAATATTAATACAGATTAAACTCTTAAAGTCCTAACTGAGGACACTTTCATCTCTTTAGCTGCTTGAGACTTTTTCTGTCTTTTTAATACTTTCTGCCTGGAGTTCTACTGTCTATATTTTAGGTATTGGTCTCACTAGTGTCATACATGGAAGTTAATTTGCCTCTTTCTTTCCTATTATCTGTTTAGAGATTGCCCAATTCCTTTTCTAGCCATAATGTTGTCTGCAAGGCACATGCTAAGTGATTTTTTTCTTCCATTTTTTTCCATTGTGATCCAACAACTTAAGGAAAGAAGCTACTATTAAGTTATCGTCCCCAGTTTCGGACATACAACTGACTTTCTGTGTCCTTAGAGGAATATGGCCTTGACATTACCCTTCTTGCCTCTACTATTGTGGACTGTTACTGTATGCTGCCCAGGATTGGGAGAAATACCAGGCTTGATTGGAGATAAATGTGCTTATGTTTTTCTGTGTTTACATATCTTTCCCAGAAGCTAATGACAATAAGTTAGATATTATGCTAGGTTTAGTCAAATGAGAAGTTTTTTCTACTTCATAAGTCTTGTATATACTTCATACCATTTTGTATCTACTTCATATAGGGTTTTGCAGCACTGTCTGCAGAAAGGACTTTCACAGTAAGAAAACAGTCATCTTAAACAGTGTTCTTGAATGCCTTCTTGCATTCTGTATTTCAAAATAAGTAGTCTATATGCATTCTTCATCATGTGTAACAGTGAACATTGCAACTAATTCAGTGAATTGGATTTTCATCTTATGTGGAAAGTCAGGGAGATCTTAAACTCCTCTGCTCTAAATTTCCCTTTTTTTTCTGATCTGTCTCTGCCTTTCAGCATGGGGAGGAAGCATT
Organism: Crypturellus undulatus; assembly: GCA_013389825.1. Taxonomy (NCBI): domain Eukaryota; kingdom Metazoa; phylum Chordata; class Aves; order Tinamiformes; family Tinamidae; genus Crypturellus; species Crypturellus undulatus. Next base: position 316,495 of record VWPW01006329.1, on the reverse strand, counting down.
GAAATTGCCTGTTCCTGTTGGATGTTTCATGCTTTCTGAACAAGTTATGTTTGGAAATATAAGGCATCTTCATGGATGCACCCCCATGTACTAAACCAAGGTTTAACAGGTTAACCCAGTATTTACACCCCTTTCTTGAACCTTTCAAAAGCTACTTACAAGTCAAATAGCTCTCTTTTAATGCCATGCTTTATTGAAATGACTCTAAAATTGTAATACCAGCTTAAATTATCCACTCCTTCTCGTCTTCTGCAAATCCTTCGTCACGCTGTTAATCTTGGTAGATCTTTCTGAAACCGTTGTCTGTTAGGCTCTGAGCACAGGCAGACTACACGCAGGTGTTAAAGCTCATTCTGTAGTGAAAGTGGTCTGGTATGTCCCTCCGTCCTCATGTCAGTAGATGATGGCAATAGTAAGTAGATACCAGAGACTCTTGTCTGGGAATGTCCCTGGAAATCCTAGCAGAGCTACAAATGAGCTGCTGTTTGTGTTTCTTTTCTTAGTATGTGGTATGAGTGTTGCTCATTGTGTGAATAAATTTGGAACGACAAATCTGTTTTGAATAACTGACAAATCAGGATTGACATGGAGCTGTTCAGAAAGTGCATGTGTGAAGGAAGTTGTCTGTGTAAAACTTTCCTATTTGTTATGTTTTTGAATGAGGATCGGATCAGCTTTGGCATCCACTAAATCTTGGTGTGTCGTGGTTTGCCTTAGCAAGTTATACTCTCAGAAATGGGACTGTTTCTATCAAAATATGTCAAAATTTCTATCAATTTCTATCAAAAATAAACTAGACCAGGGCTGCTCAGCTTCTGAGGGCTCTGTGGCTTGACAAGGCTGTTCATGCAGTCTGCTTTACTGAGACCTCCTACAATGCAGACCTTTAATGGATATGGAGATAGCAGCCTCTTACTGCCGCTGCTGTTTTGCCTGCAGTCCCTCTGCTGTCACCTTCTGTTTTGTTCCTCAGGAACATCATGCCCATGTATGAGTTGTTGCCACTAGGGTAGTTTAGTTTCTATGTGAGTCCCTTCCTTATATACACTGGAGTTCCTGCTGGGACTAAATGAGGCTGTGTTAGATTTATCAAAGTAGTAACTGTCTATTCCTAATAATCTTCCTGCTTCCCTGGAGGGTACATGGGAATTGAAACTGTGCCATACCTTCAGGAAGTCTGAGGAATTTGTGCTTGGTTGAGGGACCTTTGGTGAAAGGAGGGAGCAAACCTGCAAAGCAAGAAACTGACCCTATCTTTAAGAGCTGGGAAGGGCAAAACAAATGCATAGCAGAGCTTCATCAGGCAAGGCATATTTAGACAAGATCAGCAAGATTGTGAAGAAGGACAGAAGACCTCATAATTAAGTATGGCTTGGAACGATAACAGTTTGACAGTATTGTAGTAGAGCGGGGCTGCTCCTGGTATGTGTGCAGAAGGTCTGGTCACATAGAAAGGAGGAGCTGCCTTTTTGCCTTTTTTGACAACTAGAAAAGGCTGTGTAGCATGTTTGTCTATAGATAAACTCTATTTCTACAGGGAAGGGATAGTGGGAAAGCATGATAAGGAACTGTGGAATATGTATGGTCAACTCCCAAAATATTACATCTCCTTCAAAATAAAAGATGCAAACTGAAATTGAGATATGCTACCTTAACTTTTTGAGGGTCAAGTGGGTAGCATACTAAAACTTGAAGTTAAACATGGTGGTAGCTCAGGCCTTCTTGTGACTGCGTTGTGTGAGGTGTATCTACAAACTATCTGAGCCTCTGGAAGTGGAAAACTTAAGTAATGCACTCCTCTGCTAGACCATTTTCATAATACAAATAGAAGATGCTGAGAACCCTTTGGAGAGAGTCAATATGTTGCTTCAGGTAAAATTCTGTAGACAGAGTTCTCATTTTAAAAACATTTTGATATTTCGATATTTTTCTGGGAAAAATTTAAGAGTTTGATTCCGAGTGAAGCTTTTAAGCTTCACTTGGAGAAGAATCAAACTGTTGTATACGTCATGAAAGATATGGGAACAATGCAGATCTAGACTGCTATTCCCACTAGGTTTTCTCTTTCTGTGTTCCCTTGGTGCATTCTAAAAATATTTTCAATATCATAACATCTGCATTGTTACAAAGAATGGCATGTCTTTGTTTTGTTTTCAACTGTGTTGTTCTTGCATTACATTTTGTTCCATACTCTCTCTTCATTTGGGATGTGAAGTCATTTTCTTTTGTCAGTTGTAGACCTAATTGCCCTGACCCCAAAACTGTATTGTACGCTACTTGGAAGAAGCTGAATCCTTTGTCCTGCTTTGAATAACTCAACCTATATGTTGGCAATATGAAGTAATTTGATTGTGAAAGTTTCTTTGATTGGCAGAGAGGGCCAATTGGTAGTGTAAAAATAAAGAGAGATGAGCTGCTGGAAAGCAGCTCCGCGGAGAGGGATTTGAGAATCCTGGTTGACAACAGGTTAACCATGAGGCAGCAATGTGCCCTCGTGGCCAAGAAGGATTCAGTGGGCTCCTGGCCTGCATCAGGAGCGTTGCCAGCAGGTCGAGGGAGGGATCCTGCCCCTCTGCTCAGCTCTGGTGAGGCCGCACCTGGAGTACTGGGTGCAGGTCTGGGCTCCCCAGGACAAGAGGCATGTGGAGCTTCTAGAGAGGGTCCAGCGGAGAGCCATGAAGATGATTAAGGGACTGGAGCATCTGTCGTATGAGGAAAGGCTAAGTGAGCTGGGGTTGTTTAGCCTGGAGAAGATTGAGAGGAGATCTGAACAACATGTATAAGTACCTGAGGGGAGAATGTAGGGAGGGTGGGGCCAAACTCGTTTTGGTGGTGGCCAGTGACAGGACAAGGGGTAATGGATACAAACTGAAACACAGGAAATTCCATCTCCGTATGAAGAAGAACTTTCCTGTGAGGGTGGCGGAGCCCTGGAACAGGCTGCCCAGAGAGGCTGTGGAGCCTCCTCTGGAGATCTTCCAAACCCACCTGGATGCCACCCTGTGCCATGTGCTCTGGGTGTCCCTGCTGGAGCAGGGGGGTTGAACTAGATGATCTCTAGAGGTCTCTTCCAAACTCAACTATTCTGTGATTGTGAGCTGTTTCCAGTGTAGGAAAAATGAGTTTGGAAAAAATCTAGTGTTCTGCTAGTAACAGAAAGGTTAGTAGACCTATACAGGAGTGTGTGTGTGAATGTATTTTGCTTATTACTATTTATTTGCACACCTAATCTTAAGCACATGAGTGTGTCCCACTGTCAAGTGGAGGAAACGATGAGTGAAGATAGCCATGATTCTATAAATGTGAAATAGAAAAAGCATAACAAGCAGGAGAAAAGTAAAGACAGGGACTACTGACGGACTGCGAGAGAGAGGTTGTTAGCTCCTAGGTAATACTGCTTCCAGTGTACTGTGCAGGACACAGGATTTCTTGATTTATTTCTTTCCTAGTCCTGGACATTGGAAAAGGTGATACTCATAACTACTATTGATTATTCAGTTGTCTCAAGCAGCAGAGCTAAAGGTTGAGTGTTTAAGTTCCAACCCTGCCAGCTGTGCAGTTGTCAGTAGGATGCCACAAAAAGGCTTTGTTTCTTATTTTTTCCTGTAAAACTGAAGAAAATGTATGTTTACGGAATGTTCCTTAAAAGAAATATAAAGAAGGGCAAAACCAGATAGCCAAAAGTAGGAAATCCAAGTTGCCTATGTAACTTCAGTTCTGCTTCCTTGGATGTATGTATTGGTATAAAATAATAGAATCATAGAATCATAGAATGCCTAAGGTTGGAAGGGACCTCTAGAGGTCATCTAGTCCAACCCCCCTGCACACGCAGGGCCACCTAGAGCACGTGGCACAGGGCTGCATCCAAGCGGGTCTTGAAGATCTCCAGAGAAGGAGACTCCACAACCTCTCTGGGCAGCCTGTTCCAGTGCTCTGTCGCCCTCACCGTCAAGAAGTTCTTCCTTAAGTTCCCGTGGAACTTTTTATGCTTCAATTTGTGGCCATTTCCTCTGGTTCTGTCAGTGACCACCAGTGAAAAGAGGCCAGCCCCATCTTCCTCATTGCCTCCCTTGAGGCACTTATAGACACAGATCAGGTCCCCTCTCAGCCTTCTCTTCTCCAGGCTGAACAAGCCCAGCTCCCTCAGCCTCTCCTCATAGGGCAGATGTTCCAGGCCCCTGATCATCCTCGTGGCCCTGCGCTGGACTCTCTCCAGCAGCTCCACATCCCTCTTGTACTGTGGGGCCCAGAACTGGACACAGTACTCCAGATGTGGCCTTACCAGGGCTGAGTAGAGGGGTAAGATCACCTCCCTCGACCTGCTGGAGATGCTCCTCTTAATGCACCCCAGGATGCCATTGGCCTTCTTGGCCACGAGGGCACACTGCTGCCTCATGGTCAACCTGTCGTCCACCACGACGCCCAGGTCCTTCTCAGCAGAGCTGCTCTCCAGCAGGTCGGTCCCCAGCCTGTACTGGTGTCTGGGGTTATTTCTCCCCAGGTGCAGGACCGTGCACTTGGCCTTGTTGAATTTCATGAGGTTTTTGACCGCCCAGTTGTCCAGTCTGTCCAGGTCCCTCTGGATGGCAGCACAGCCCTCTGGAGTATCCACTACTCCTCCCAGCTTCGTATCATCTGCAAACTTGCTGAGGGAGCACTCTGTGCCTTCATCCAGATCGTTGATAAATAAATTGAACAGGACTGGACCGAGGACTGACCCCTGGGGCACTCCGCTCAACACAGGCCTCCAACTAGACTCTGCACCGCTGATCACCACCCTCTGAGTTCTGCCATCTAGCCAGTTGCCAATCCACCTCACCGACCACTCATCCAGCCTACACCTCCGGAGCTTGTCCAGGAGGATGTTGTGAGGGACGGTGTCAAAAGCCTTGGTGAAGTCAAGGTAGATGACATCCACCGCTCTTCCCTCGTCTATCCAGCCAGTCATCCCATCATAGAAGGCTATCAGATTAGTCAAGCATGATTTCCCTTTCGCGAATCCATGCTGACTAGTCCTGAGCACCTTCTTGTCCTCCACGTGCCTGGAGACAACGGCCAGTATCAGCCGTTCCATCACTTTTCCAGGTACGGAGGTGAGGCTGACCGGCCTGTAGTTGCCCGGGTCCTCCTTCTTGCCTTTTTTGAAGACTGGCGTGACAAAATCTTCAGTTAAATGGTAAGTACTGGTTCTTTCCAGGAGAAACATGCCAGTGACAGAATGATGATATCTAAGGGATGAATCAGAGATACATAATGAATGGTCACAAATATTCTCGAGGGAGTATGTTTGGGAAAAGGTGTAGCAAGATATTCTGATGCTGTAGGCAGCCTCATCCTTCAGGGGGTTTCTCTCAGCTTTCTTGATTTGCACCTCCCTTTTCTGGGCAGCAGTACTGATGGCACCAGCAACTGCTGGGGTTTACCTAGGCTGGGTACTCACCTCTAGAAGATTGCTAGAGGTGGGTGTTCCCCTTTTTTTGTACTGTTGCTGCAGACCAGCAGCATGGCAGTCATTCCTGGCTTTACAGAACTTCCCATGTGTTTCAGAGGAGGTGCTGGGCTGTGTGGGCAGTGTTCATGTATCATTTTGAAGTAGCTGGCATCCTACTAATGGTACATGCACAATAGTATGGGAATATCTTGTATCTAGGATTACTTCTTTTTACAAGAGTGGGTGAGTGTGAATGATGTAGGGCCCTAGACAAAGACGAAGGAGGGTCTTGTGGACGAGACATCAGAAGCTATGGGAGAGCTAAATTCTCTCCCTGCCGATTTTATCATAGTTCCTGTATGAAGATGTCACTTTGTGGCCAACTGCTGAAATGCTGGTGTGTGTGTTTTATTTTCTGGTTTCCTGAATCAACTCCTGAGGCCATATGACATCATTCAATGCTGGTTTTAGATGATTGGCAGTAAAGAATTCAGCATATGACATGATCTCTAATGAGGATGAAAAGGAATGAGTGCTGAAACTTATCTGTTGTATGAAACTGGAAAAACTGGAAATCTGAGATCTAGAATTGTCTAGATTATGTTTCAATTTGCAATTACCCATCTCAAAGAGCTTGCTAGTGTCTACTGCTTCTCTTCCTATCCCCAAATTTGGATACTCCCAAGGAAGCACTGTGCTTCAGGAGAAGTGACTGAAACCAAGAAGACAACAGCTGTGTTGGTTAAACTACAGGTCTGGGTGGGGGGGGGGGGGGGGGGGTTTGTCCTTTTGTTATTGTTGTTTTTTGTTTGTTTTTTTAATTTAGTTTTAAGTAGCATTAAAGGCCTCAGTTTAGGTAAGCTTGTAGTAAGGCATCTAACTGCATATTTGAGTTGAGGCCAGAACTGATAACCTTTCGATGCTGTCTGATAATACATTGTAATGTGAGCAGTGAATCCTTAGGGGTTAATGTGTACGTGTCCTAAGCATGGCTTTATCTTGCTTCTGATGCGATTTGTTTTTGAAATGTTGAAAAACAGTGTATTTTTTTGGTAAGAGGTGGTTTACCATTATTTTGCTTAGCAAATGCATTTTCAGTAAAACGGGATAAAAAGGATTTTTTTTAATGGTAACATTTATAAGAGAAGAATGTTCTCTAATTTCCCCAAATATCTAATAAAAGTCGCTGACCTCACTCTCATTTCTACTTCTTTAACATTTTTATTTTTTCCACTGGTTATTGGGTCCTGCTGTCCTACTACAAGACCCAACTGCAGCAGACTGGAAAGAGCGTTCTGAGATTTTACAAAACTGCAAAAGGAAAAAAAGTTATTTTAGACTTTTGCTCTTTTAGGCTAGAGCTAATAGATATGCCTGTGGGCAGTTCTCCAGTATAAAGAGTGGGTAAACATTAACATTTACTAAAGCAAGAACATATGAATGGAGAACTTAATGCATTAGCAACCAGAAAGGAATAAACAGTGTAATTAAGAAGCTATCTGTAATTACAGGATATACATATATAGGATAAACAGGTACAAGATGTACATAAAATATTAATGAAATGATCAAAGTCTTTCTAAACTCTTCTCAATCTGAACTATCTTAAAATAGAATATAGTAAGGTACATTGGCTTTACTTGAGTTGTTAGGGGAAAGAATTAACTACATTGTCTTTAACTCCTGTAAAAGTTTCCAAAGTTCATTCTGGTTTGGGAAGAGCACCTTGAGCAAATGTTGTTGTTCTGAAAATTTTGTAAATTCTTTCATAAATCTATATTTTTCCTTAGACTTGTGAACTGAGTTATAATTTAAAACATTAAAATTAATCTCAACGGCTCTGTCCCCTTTAACTCTCTTTACTTAAATCAAATGAAGAATCCACAAACTATAGCACTTCCCTAAATGACGGTGAGGGCTTCAATAAAATAGTATTTTTAACATATGAGAAGTAGTAATCAAAATATATTTATTTAAAAAGCTTTTAAGCAAAAAAGCATATTAGATTATTTTAGAATAAAATGTAATTGCACTTGTTTATTGATAGACTGATGAAATAGATACATTCAGAGAATTGCTGATGACCCAGCAGAGTTTAGATGTCAAAAGTTAAAGAGCATGTCCAAATCTTTGCAGAATCTGTGCCACACTTGACCTGAAGTCCAACTAGTCAAGTGTAGCTGTATAGCTGTAAATAACTTCAGTTAAAAACATGGTAGATTGGAAGTGTAAACCTGATGTCTCATTTTAAGCTTAATGAACAGTAATAAGATGGTTTAAAGATGCTTATCCCTTTTATTTAAGGGGAGATAGATACATTGCCCCGTAGAAAACGATAAAGCTAGAAAATAACATTATTTTAGATGTGGTATTTTGTACATGGGACTATCTATTAACATATAGTCGTTACATTTTTTTAAATACTCAATCTGTTCAGTACATATGCATCATTTATTATTCTTGCTCTGAAAATTATACAGTTGAATATTTGGTAGTTTACAGATGTATTAATTTTGTTCAAGTTGCCTAGAAGACGTTGACAGTTTGGAACAAAGATTGCTGTTGTTGCTATGTGCAAAAACCTAGAAGAAGCCAGTGGGAAATAATATCAGGGTGGGAAAGTATTGCTATGGTTACAGAGTATTTTCTTTAAAGGAGAGGTGGATAACACAGCAAGAATCATTGAAACTTAGGTAATATTGTATTGTACAAAAAACAAAAGATCTGAAAGTTAATAACTGTCTTAAACTGTACTCTTAATGACATTTTGTTAGCTTTCAACAAAGATTTAATTAAAGAATAATGATTATGGAAGCTTTGTTACAAAAATATGCTTTGCTTATAGTTTTAAAAACTGGAATGCCAGCAAAATATCTTGTATATTTTGGCTCCATCTCTATGTGTTTTAAAGAGAAATTCATGTTTTTTAAAGAAAAAGATTTTTATTTTTGTGAAGTAAATTGAAAGTGCCTTTAAAAAGGAAAATTATAATATGTACCCAAAGTATATATTACAAAGAATATCTCAAAGTTTTTAGCTTTTCAGTGTATTAAAAGGTACAAAATAAATACAATTTGCAAAACTACATGTAATAAAATGATCATGAAATACAATTAAAATTGTAATTTATATTTAAAATCTTCTTTAAATCATGTTGTAAATCTGAACTGCAAAATTCATCTGTCAAACAGCCTTTTTAATTTATGGGCATCTTCTAGGACATAATTGTAATCTCTTCTGTTATTTTTAGCCTGACCATCAGGAATTGGAAGATCACTCTGTTATTTGATTTCCATTTTGATCTTTAGGAAGATCCTTTCATTCCTGTCATGTCAAGAAGAGTTATGGTGTCTGTAGCTTGGTCCAAGCCTAGCTTACCTTGTCCCCATGAGTTGAATCCCACCTGCTGTTCAGGAATGTTCTGCAACTGGGAAAGTTGGATTAGGAATTGAGCAATACAGTGTGAAGGAAAGATCAGATCAGTGCACTACAAAGAGGGAAACTGTAACGAGTGTATTTTCTCTGCAGTGTTTTTCTCTTTTTTTATCACTGCAGTTCACTTGAAACTAGTTGATGAAATTGCAGATACCAAACAATACTTCAGAGCTGCACAACTTGCTCAACAGTGCTGAAGGTCTACACTTAGTCCTGGCCAGCTTGCCAATTTCATTTGCATGAAGAGAGCTCCAGAAGAAAGACCTGAGATGGGGAAGAAGTAGAAGAATTGAGATCAGCTGAGAAGACAAGGGAGGAAAACTCAGGCAGCGAAAGAGAGAACTTGGGCAAGAAGTTCCAAGAAGATGGCTTTAGAAACCTGAGGGAGTAGAGACAATGGAGAGCATGACAGTGGTGAGGGCCAGTCTTTGGAAATTTTAGGAAAAATGAGGAACAAATGAAAACAGTGCAAAAGCAGAAATCATTAAGATCAAGGAAATAGGTCATAAGTCGTGTGCAGTTCAAATACACTGCTCTCTGCCTTAAAGAATGGAAGACTTCTGAGCATGGCCTACCATTTCCTGCTTGTCAGATGTATTTTGTAGCTGACTCAAAATATATCTCACTTCTCTCTAGTGATGAGTACATAGTATCTCTGTAAGAATCGTGGTTTCCAGTCCTGTTGTTCAGATGCAATGAACAGATTCAATTTGAAGGCTGTGATAAGCAAACGGGCACTCTGTAGGGCTGAAAACCCCTCTTCTCTCTCTCTCTCCTGTTCTTTCTCCACTCCTGTGCTTACAAGCTAGCTTTCCTTCAGTTTGTCAGGGTTCCTGTCCTTTGCTTTCCCATGATTCTTAGATTAAATGGGGCTTGATTTAACTAGTGGCATGCTATTGGAAAAGTTAGGCTCCTAGCCATGAAAACTGTGAACAGGCTATTTGAATTTTAATTAATGCCACACATTTGCAGAGGAAAAGTTTTTAAAATAAGCTATTGAAACTTTACAGAGATAAAATTACTGAGAGTTTCTTGAAAGCAAAAGAACTTCAACTGCCACAATTTCTTAATTTTTTTTGAATTGAGTAACATGCTTTCATTTTTTTTTAGATACAGCACCAATAAATACAACTGTAGCTTCTGTGCAGAACTTCATTACTTGTAAACTATAGCATTAAATAGCCATAAGACAGCTTGGTCTGACAAGTCTAGAGACTGTGTTTGATAGTGGGTTATCAGTCTCTTTGTAGGCTTTTAAGTTTATGAGGTCATGAATCATCCTGGTGAGCAGCAGCAGTAGATAGGAATCCCCTACTACTCACCTTCTTCCCTTTGACGACAGGGAATCAATGTAGGAGTTTTCATTTTGAGTATAATAATTGCTTGAGATTCTGTAACAAATAGCTCTGCAGTAAAAATATATCTTAAATACCAAACAGATATTTCTACAAACAGGTATGGGGCAAATATTCTTCATTTCAAATACATGAAACAATTCACTTGCATAGGGGCTGTTCAGATGTGACAAAGATATTTTTGTCCTCTTTCTGTGCTTACATACAACAGAATAATATTATTTACAGGCATGTCACATAATAGCAATGAAACCCCCCAAAGGAGACTTTAAGGATCTCCATTTGTAGCGCAATCACAGAACTGCCTTTGTATGTTACCTAGAAGACATCCAAACCCTGAAACTACAGCATGCTGTGATAACACCACAATGGAAATCAGAGTAATCACTGATACCATGTCCTTTGATTGGCCTGAGAAGTCAGAATACATACTGACATTTGTGCTCCTTTAGTACATGTAGAGTTAATTCAGAGCTCTAGGGTCTGGACGTCTGAGCCATATGATCATGTCTGTCTTTTCCCCAGATGTCTTTGTCTGGAGCTACTTTTCAGTGTTTACAAATTGTGTAGATGATAAAGTATACTTTTAAAGAAGAAATTTTTGAAGATTTTTATTTCTTTTTAATTGCTAAGGTGATGGGTCAGCATACTCTTCAGATTATGCAAGAGGAATACAGAATTTGGAAGACACATGCGTGTGTGCACACACACACACCCCAACAAAATAAAAACTTAATAAAAACCCAAGCACTGCCAACGTGGTTATTTTAGTTGGACAGTTTTGATGAAGTTGCACTGGTTGTATGAGGCTCAGGTGTGGGACCCTGTTGTGCTTGAGCTGATTTGCTTGAGAGGTCAGCATCTGAAGTTTTCTGTAGTTCAAATCCACTGAGAATATGTCAGTAGGTCTCTTAGTTTGTTTCCCTTTTTATGCAGTAGGAATCCTACACTTACACCTTGTTGATTCATAAATAGTTTTGTGCTTATTGCTGAGCATGAACTACTCTTGGTTTGTGGCAGAAGATACATTTGTGAATAAAGAGATTTTGTTGCCTTATGTGAAGGGATTAACTGCAGTTAGAAGGGAATGAGGAGGAGATGGTTTGGAAATTGGAGGACAGAGGTTCACTGCACTAAGCTCTTCCTTGTCAATCTTGACTTCTATCTTCTCTGAACTGTTTTGTTGTTGATTAACAACCCCAATGCCTGTCTCTTATACACACATATATCATCTAACAATTAGCTGCATGCACAAACAATCATCATTTGTGGGGCTTAAGGTGGGATTCTGTTGCCTAAATAAACTTCCCTAGGGCTTTTTGACTTGCTATTGGATATCCCAGGCTTCTACGTGTCTGATGCTGGTTAGGCACCCTTTGGAATTTGGAGGAATGGTGGCAGGCTACCAGGTGGACACAAGATACTTTAAACAGCACCCAAGGCTTGTATTAGAGGAAATGAATCCCATCCATAAAGTCTCATCCAAAAGAGAATTTGTGGTTAGCATTTTTGTATCAGTGAAGTTGTTTATTTTGTAAGCAGCTAGCCCACTTGACATTATTGATTGATAACAAGACCCCAAAGAAAATATATATTTTAGCCTACTATCAGTTTGACACTTAGAGACTGAACTATGATACTCCTTATTCATGAGTTGAACTCAGAGAGTTCTTGCTGCTTCTGTTCTGTTTAATGGCACCATGAGAGCATCCTATAAACAAATACCTCAACAGCTTAATTACTTTTAAATATGTCCATGTCTTAGATAAGTTTTGCTATTTTTTTTCCCAAAGTTTGCCATTCTAAACTCTCCTCCAAAAACTGCTGAAAAACTGGGTAAAAATGAGTGGAGTTAGGCAATGACAAGATAACAAAAATGAGCTATCACTGAAGTCTTGCCTCTCCAGGAAATAATGGGTATTTGAGAGAGAAGGTAATGAACCTGAGAGATTCCTTGTCAAGGAGAGAAAATAAAACTCAGCTCACAAAATCCAGCCTGTAGGTTGAAAACATCTCAGTTAAAGTATGCAACTTTATACCTCCTTGAAAAAATTGTCCATTTTGTAGTTGTGGTTAGACAGCTCCCAACAGATTTCATGCCATAAAGATGGTGGGAATTACCATTCCAGTGCCCTTCACTATTACTGTGTCTCCCTGTGTTTGTTTAACCCTCATGATTTCTTCAAAAATATATTGTTAAATTATGATATTAATTCTTATTAACATTTGAAAATTACTGTTTTTTCCTAAAAGTTATAGCTAATTATCACTTTTTTTACTCTGTAATAGTAAAAGGTAGATGAATAATTCCTATTTTGGAGCTGCATTCCACTGTCTATGTGAATCTGATACCCACTGATAAAAATAAGCAATAGCTAGTATGCCAAAAGAGCACTCAGCAGAATTTAAGACTACTCAATTTCTAGAAAACTGTTATGATTGCAAGTAAAACAAATGTCAAAAACATATAAATGTATCTAAACTCCTAAGTATGAATTTGTATGTGTCTGAATAAGCTTTCAGCTGTATTGTAATCAGATTTACTATTCTGGGATGGCTGGACAATTTTCCCTCTCATACCTGTTTTTTTTTTAAATCTTTTTCTCTTGATTAAGTCAAGATATTGACCTTAGCATTATTTTCATGTATACTTATATATATAATTCCATTCTTTCTTGCTTAGGGATGTAATGTATTTTGGGACAGTCACGCATACTAAAAAATGTGTCAGCTTGGTCATTATTATTGTATCAGAACAGCATCTACTCTGTCTTCCTGTTTTGACTTTGCCTACCTAAGAAGCAAAATGCTCCTTAAGCTCCTCATGCTTGGAAATGTTGTCCTGTTCGTGGACTTTTTGCTTCATTTTACCTAATAGTAATAATCTTTCTCTTCTGCCACTCTTTTTCTCTGAAATAGTTTATTTGGTTCTATTTGTTTTCCAGAACACCTGTGTTTAGGTAATGACTCATTATCCTGGATTCCCTGATGCAGGTAGCTAGTTTGGTGGAAGTTTCGGATGCTCTTTTACCTCAGTAGAGAGTTTTTCCCACGTGTTGATTCAAGATGGCTGTTTTGAAGAGGATAGCGCTTGTAATGTTTAAAGCATTTCTTTCTTTTATTACTTTTGTGCTGCAGTTTAGAAAATGTCAACTCCCAACTCATGCCTTCTCTGGAAGAGTTTTAATACGTGTTTTGTGTTTTTTTTTTTTTTTCCCCAACTCTGTCTCCTCTTGTCACAAGTTATGAAACCTTTAATGGTCATTAGTGTATTAGTTACAGTAAACCTGCCTGATGAGAGCTGAGTTATACTAATTATATCTAACAGCCATATTTTTGTATTTGTTTTGTAATTCAATTTTTCTATTTTTATCTTGTGGATTGGAAACTAAAAATATGTTCAGCTGTACAGATTGTTCTAATTGCTCAGGAGCATTTCATTATTCCTATAAGAACTTGCTGTGAGAGCAGCTCTAAGCTGACAGAAGAACAAATCTTTGGCAGAACAGTTTTCCAGCTAATACCAGATCAGAAGAGCATCTTTCCCAAATAGACTCTGTTGAGGGAAAAAAAAAAAAAAAAAAGGGTCCTTTTGAGAATTAGAAGTTTGAAAGTTACAGTCAGAAAAGTAGCTACCAAAGCTCTGTGAAGAAGCTGACTTGTATAAAATAAAAATCCCAGGAGCATCAGTAAGTTGACCATTGACAGAGTTTGTCTGATCTCGCTAAATAGACCTATGATTTCCACCCATGATATTGTATCCCAGTGTTAACAGGCTTGCCGGTAATGGTATCTGAGTCTTTGTTGGAGCAAGAGCTGTGCAATAGCAATTGCATTTGAGTTCATCCCAATAGTCTAAGACAATAGGGCACCTACAAGGAGAATGGGACCCAGGTATTTTAAAGTATTTAGGAAGGCTTTTGTTCAGAAGCGAAGAACCTAGTCATTTTGCCAAAATGACTTAGAGGTATAGGTTCTTGAATTTCAGTGGTTAAGAAATAGATGTTGTTGGCGCAAATGAAATCTGAGAAGTTTATTGATGTTAGAGCTTCTAATACAAGTCCTGTAAGGTTTGAAAACGTATATTATAAATAACTCTCTTTCCAGGCACGGTATATGTTTTTCCTACAGTAGTAAAATGTGAGCAGATGTACTTGGCTGTTATAGCCCAAACTCGTTAAAAAATGTTATCCAAAACCTAAGTTTGTGAATTATTCTGGTGCAAATTTAGGCTAGTGGATCATATTTTCCCTAGCCTGCAGCAAATACTTTGTGTGCCACAGTTCACATTATTGGGTTAAAACTGGCTTCCATTTGCAAAGCAATTCAAAATTGTGATACTTATTAACAGTATGGGAGCATAAAGCAAGGAAGTTAGGCTTTTGGGTTGAGTACAGCACCGGGAACCGGAAGATTAAGTCCTGTCCTTGACTCTGCCTCCAAGCCTTCCTGTATGACCTGGAGTAAGTTATTTAGTCACCTGGAGGCTTTATTTTTTGCACCTATAAGCAGGAGAAAAGTAAGTTCTGCAGATGCTCGCTAATTGAGGACTTGTTAGCATCAGGGATGTTGTCACGGTGCTTTGGGATGCTGAAAAAGGTACCAGGTAAAACACATGGCTGTGTTCTTCCCTTTCCAGGTTCAAAAGCATAATTAAGAGGAGCATCTTAAAGTCACCATATCCTTAAGCTTTTGATATATTTGTCGTCAGATGTAAACGCAATCTTTTTTTCCCTTTGGCTCTCATTTCTTAGTCCTCAGGAAAAATCTCAGTATCATATGAGTTGACCGGTCCACATGCTTTTGCTCATTGCTAATTTACTGCATTTTATAAAAGCAAGGAATAACTAAGTAGGTAGAGGAAATGGGCAGTAAAAGAGGTGTCCAAAGCTTTTGGACGATTCATGAAACAGTTGGTGCCTTTAATGATAGGGCGCTCCCTCTGCTCATGAATGATTCATTTTTATGCTTTTGTTAGCATGGCGACAGTGTTCAGCCTGGGAGGCTGTTCCGTGATAGCCTTCCTCTGCTGCAGCGCCGCACAGCAGCAGCTATCATTTGTTTTAGGAACTAAGTCAATAACACATTGAGGGAATGTGTTTTCCTGATGAAGAAAATGAGAAAAGGCAAAGATTAAAAATATTACAGCTAAGAAGATCTCCTTTACTGAATGTTTCTGCTACAGTTTGTTTATGTTTTTGGGAACCCCTTGGGGTAATCATTTAAAATATTTTTATTGATTCTCGTGTTTAGCATTAAATGCAAATCACCTCTCTAACAATGACGCATCAGTGTCTTTGCTCTATGTAGTGTTGTGCGATGAAAGGCAGTTTGAAAGCAATCATTGTACATAAATATACTAAGTTTTTCTTAAAACTAATGTTTAACGGTCTCTTTGAAACAGTTTTTAGGATGAGACATAACATAACCGCAGAACCCACACAGAAAATGTATCTGAGTCATGTGCATACAGAAATAAAAGTTTCTTTGTGGTATCTGGTATCAGTCTTTCATTAAAGCATGGACTTTCCTAAACAGAAATTCCAGTGCAAATGGTTAAGGGCTCTCTTCCCCTCCTCCTCCTCCTCCCTTACGCTTTTCTTACGCTGACTTAAGTCAGTGAGACTAGCAGGGTGCATTAGGGACGGTCCCTGCGTGGAGCGGGGAATTCAGGGCTGGGAACTACGTGGTACTGGTTTGAATGGACAGAAGCATGTGCTGAGGCACAGTGCTGTCTCTGTGTAATGCGATTTTAGAAAGCGGTGTTTTCTCTTAAGCCATATACGTACTCCTAAAATGCCTTCAAGCCATAGATAAGTGTATGTGTATGAGTGTGTGTGGCGGGCGGGGGGCGGAAACAGTGAGCAGATAGATGAACGATTAGGTCATTTGGATTAGGAATGAGGGTTTTTTACACGGAAACACTTCTCACTCCTTTCTGATCAGATTCTCTACATACGTGTAAAGTGCGTAAAGTGAAGCAAACTCCATAGATGGATATGGTTGCAGAGCCATAAGGAGTGTTGAACAAGAGAAAAGCTTGAATTGAAAGTATATGTGGTTTAGGAGAATGTGAATCATGCAGTATTACTTTCACTTTTTCTAGGCGTCTATTTCCTATGAGCAAACCATCAGGGAGATAGAAGTTCTGATTTAGATAATGTCTTGCAGTCTTTGGAATAGCACATTCTGTTGCAGGGGGAGTCCTTTCTATAAAGGTCACGCTCCATAAGCGGAGAAGTTTCCCGCTGCCTCCCGTCGCATTCTTTTCTGCTGCAAATGTCAACTTCGGGCCTTTTCCTGGGGATTTTTTGCGTATTTAGGTGGATGTACCGCGTAAAATGGAAGCGCCGCCAGGCACCCCTCCTTTCCTTTTTCCTGCAGCTTCGCTCCGGCCGCTCTCTGCGAGCACGGTAGTGGTACAAAGTGTGTGGTCTTTCAGCTCTGACTAATGCGTTTTGTGCTGTGTGACTGAAAATGCCTCACAGTCTGCCAGGGCTGACTGAGGGCTGTGGAATGCGGTGCCTTTTCTCTGCTTCCCCCCGACTTCCCCCTCCCCTGCTGGCCGCAGCAGAAGTGTGTAGGCAGCCTGTGGAGAAACCTCGGGATGCAGGGGAAGTGCTCGCATGCACTGGAATGCGCCTTCCCCTGGGAGACCCCAGCCGGGCAGGCGGTGAATGAGCAAAGCCCGAGAATGAAGCACGGACGAGGCTGGAAGGAGACGGCGAGAGAGATGGGAAAGAGGGAGAGAGGAAGAAGGTGGGAACAGAGGGGCCCATTTCCCTTTTTTTCTGAAGCAGTGACAGCTGGTTCTGTCCTGGCTCAAATGATGGAGTGTTGCGGAGAGTAGCAGTGGAGCTGGGGGCCAGCTAGCAGAGATGGCCAGCTGATTTTTTTTTCTTCTTCTTTCCAGGCGTTAGTCAGGTGGCCAGTGATGACTAATCAGCCCACCAAGAAGGTGCTTCAGTGTCCAGGTAAGAGGGCAGCTATATATTATTGCATGCCATTTTTGGAGGGGGGTGCAGAGTGTGGGGGAAAGGGTAGTGGGGAAGAATAGGGCTAAACAGGGCTAACACTATTTGAATCATCAAAAAAAAAAAAAACTTTGGCATTTAACACTGTGACGGTCTCTTTTAGTGCTACTACTTTCACTAGTCAGTCTTGTTTGTTTTTTTTTTCTTTCCCCTCTAAATCTGTCTTTAATTATAATTTGTACAAAAGTGTTATTGGGGAAAAAAAAAGACCTATTATGTGCTGCTAAACATAGTCCTGGGTATTATATGAATGTTGTATTCTGTTACTTCGAATAAAACAACTTTCCATATGCAAGTGTGTCAAACGCATATTTAGAGGGGAATTCCCAAATACTTAATCTGTGACTCATATTAAAAAAGAAAAGAAAAATTAAAGAACCAGTACAACCGTTTAGGATTAAAAAACTCTGCTGTCTTTTGGGTAGTATATGTGTTGGTAGTTACATAGACCTTTTTTATAAAACAACAGATGTGCACAAACTGCAGCAATTAAAACTCTGCTGACCAGAACCTCCTGTGCACACAGTGGTGGCCAAACAGATGATGAGAGAGGGAAGCTTCTTAGAATGCGCTCAGTTTCGCATCGGATTTCTTTCGTTGCTGGTGTCCCAGCCCTTGGTGAAAGAGTCTTCTTGTGCTTTGAGGGTTCTTCAAAGGGCTCTGTGCCCCTAATTTTATTCTATGGAGTCTTAGAGAAATTTTGATCCATGTAAATAAATGAACAAAGTTGACATAAAAATATCTAGTGAATATGACAGATGAAAGTGGTTGCCAGCTGGTTGTCTGCCTGGCTATTGTGCCATAGGCTGCTCACTTTAAATATAGCGATGTAATATGTTCTTCATTACTATTACTTCTCTGCCTTATTAAAAGATCTCAGAGACTCCCTGAGATCTGGGATGACTTGTGTTCAAAGATGCATTCAGGAGGCTTTTAGATTAGAGTTGTGTCCCCAGCTGCCACCTGTAGCTCTGAAACTACAGAGC
Organism: Crypturellus undulatus; assembly: GCA_013389825.1. Taxonomy (NCBI): domain Eukaryota; kingdom Metazoa; phylum Chordata; class Aves; order Tinamiformes; family Tinamidae; genus Crypturellus; species Crypturellus undulatus. Next base: position 298,254 of record VWPW01006329.1, on the reverse strand, counting down.
AAGGTCTATGAATGAAGAAGAGTTTATTTTGCCAATTTGTTGTAGAAACCTCAGTATTTTACTGATAACCTTATTCCTGTCTGCTATTCTGCAATATTGAACAAAAAAAAAAAAAAAAAAAAGAAAAATGCACAAAAAAGAAAAAAGAAAAATGCACAATTTGAGATAAATTTTCTCTTGTAAGCCTATGCAATATCTCATAAGCTGCTGGTGCTATATGCCAGGGGGATAAAGATGGATGCTCTTTTGATCACTTCATATGTCATGGTGTTTCTCTTTTCTCATTGTTCAAAACGTTTCTACATTGTTAAAACTGTGTCTACTCTGGTAAGCTGACTGTGGGATATTAGCGTCCTCTTGTAGCAACGGCTAAACGGGTGTTTAGATGCTCAGATAACCGAGGCTTTATCTGGAGGAAGGAGAACTTGGAATTGCATAGTGGGATGGGTGAAAGTCTGCGGATTGCAGGGAAGTGCATTCCGCAAAAGCCTGAGGAGATGCCCAACCTCAAGCTGTGGAACGGAAGGATGACTGCAGGGGACTAGGAAGATTTAAGCAGGTTGATAGTGGTAGCAGTGTCGGCGGTGAGGCTGGCTTTTGTGCGGGGTCTCGGTGTGGGGAACACTCTTACGTTTCAAAGGGTCTTTGGCAAACCAAGCAGCAGCAGGTAAGGCAGGCGGGGAAGGGAACGGTCTGTGGCAGAGCAACTGTGGTTTCTTGTAGGGTGCTCGTGAGTGGAGTAGTGGTTCCCTAGGAGAACTGCAGAGGCGTGAGGTTCTCGAGCTGCCAGGTCCCAGGTTGGAGAGTGCCCCAAGTTCATATGACAAGCAGCTGTGCATTGGCTGTGTCTTAAGCAAGGCGATCTTTTCTGAACGCATGTGGGTTTTCATACGGGTTGCGCTGTCATCGCGAGGGGAATTCCTGGCAGGAGGGCTTCTCCGTGGCTGTCCGCTGCAGAGATGCTCTCTGTGCCCCTGTGTTGTGTGCGGATCTGTGTGCGCTGGTGCAACAACGTGAGAGAGGGACGGACGTGTAAAGCTGCAATAGGTAAATATTAAACTCTTTGGGAGAGTATTTCTTTTCGTCGTTTTGTTGCCTAGGCAGGACTGGGTTCTCATAAACAGAGTTTAGTGGTGTTTTATTTGTTTTCTCTAACCTATGTGTTTTCTGTAATTTATTGATGCTTTGTGAGCGCTGGCATCTTTGACTTTGTAGTTTATCATATCTTAAAGATAGGAAATAATTACGTTTAGGTATATTTCTAACTTTTGATCTGTGCTTTTAATAAGTTTCATATCTGAAGAAAGGAGCTTGCTTGAAGCGCAGGCGCCACCCCTAAATTTCCCCTTACCTCAGTAAGTGGAATATCTCCTTTAAAATGAATTCTGGCTTGCGGTCTACTTCAGGTCGCATTTATTTAACCATAGCACTGTCCAGTGATGGTGATGCCACGAAGCTAAGCGGAATACCATCCCTCCTGCCAGGGAAGAGCTGCCTGTATACGTATGCATGCAGCACTACGTACAGGGCACTACAGAGGACGGTACCTGCGGTGTCCGCTCCTCCCTGGCGCGGCAGAGGAATCCCCACGGGGTCCCGGCGGCGGCGGGGCGCTCCGCGGCCCCGCGCGCTCCCGCGGCCCCGCGCAGTGCCGCGCGCTC
>VWPW01006329.1:280731-296585 GCA_013389825.1 Crypturellus undulatus | reverse complement strand
CGCCGCCCCCTGGCGCCGCCGCCGCCGCAGCCTCCGTCGCCGCGCGGCCCCGCGCAGTCTCCGTCTCCGTCTCCCGTTCGTGAGCGGCGCCGAAAAACGGGAGCGGCTTCCCGGGGCGGCGCTGTGCTGCCCCGCGGCAGCCGGGAGGCGGGAGAGCTGAAGTGGTCACCTGCGGCTGATGGGAATAACGCGCTGCTGAAAGGGCCCTGAGCCCTGGCGCTGAATCACTGCTCGTGGCTGCTCCGAAGCGAGAGTCCCGCCGCAGCACGCCTGCAGTTCAGTGGTAAGAGCCACTGCAGCACGTTAGCCAAACCCCGCTTGGACAGCCTGAACATCCAGCAAGTTCATCCTGGGAAAGGAACAAACAATTCTATATTGGGTATTACAGTGCCGCCGCGCTTTTGGAGCATGCTGAGAATAAAGTGGATAATGTGTAAAAGGCAAGAACTAAACTGCTTGCAGAAGGCTTGTCACTGGCAGCTTTCCACTATTTCCACCTGCTACTGCAGGCAGCATGTTGGTCGCCGCGACAGCACCAGTGCCTCTCGCGCGCTGCGGACGGTGATGAGGAGGGTTCCTCTGGGATCGCGTGTGGGAAGCGCCTCACAAGCATCATCACTGTCACCTGCTGTAAAGATATTAGAGACGATCCAGTGTGAAAAGGCCTCAGAAATTACTCTAATGAGGAGCAAAATTCCTCAGCAAAATTAGTGCTCAGTGTTTGCTCATGGAAAGGACCATGGGAGCAAAATGGAAAATAAAATAATGCATGTGCTGCAATTTAAATGGAGCAAGCAGTGGGTCTTGATACTGTGTTTCCTACTGAGGAATTTGGGGTGTGCACACGTTTGTGCGTGTTTATGTGGCAGTTGATAGTACTGGTTCAAGTGGCCATTTATAAAAAGTGAATATGGGTAAGCCCCAAAAGGGTGACCTGCCACTGAGGTTGGTAATTTATGTCTTAACAGGAGTGATGGGAGAACCCACGTTACAGGCGTTTTCTTAAGTGCTGTGTTCCAGGTTTATTAGTGTTACTAGATATTCCAAAGTTCTTATCTTAGTTTGTTAACCAATTAAAATTCATACTCACAGAAGCAAAATATTATGACAAGTTAATACAATTTGTACTATGCAGTGCCGCTGCTGATGTTGTTTCCCTAAGAATTCCTTTCCTTAAAAAAAAAAAGCCTATTTATAATTGTAGACCTTCTGTTTTGTCCCAGTAATGCAGTCTCAAGACCTTCTCCAAATTTTTTCCTTGTTTATGTATTTACTAAATATCCAAGGGTGTATTTGATGGTGGATGAGTTTTGATCCTCTAACGTGTAGGTTGCCACTGATGATGCAAGCTTATTAGTATTTCCAAGTAAGACTGGGCCTCTGCCCACCGCTTAGGAGCTTCTGGGGAGGAATTGTTGCCCCTCAGAATGAGGCCTCTGGTCTTATTCTCACTCTTTAAATCTACTGGACTTTTTCTCATGATGAGAAGCCAGATCTGAAGTGTTACCCTAAATCTTGCCTATCCCAATAGTCAGTCAGAGCTTTAATTGTGTTTTAATCTGTGGGTTCTCAAACTAGGCAGTTGGTTCTGAATGATGGTTGTCTGAGCTCGGTTGACTACTTTATATCAGAATTTTATAGGACTCCGTATTCTTTCAAAGAATATGAAAGAAATTTAAATTTAGTCATCACTATATTTAAAAGATCTCCTAGAAGACGGATTTTTTTAGTGAGTGCTACTTCAAGGAAGAACTTACTTGTATTATGACTTAAGTAGCAATGGAACAGACTTCCCCATTACCCAGCTTCTTCCCTTGCTCGCTGAAATTGGACTTTTCTGTAGAAAAAAAAAATGAGCCACAAAGCTGAAGCTTTGCAACAAAAAGTTGCATGTTGCACCTTGTTTACCCAGTGCAGGGTGTGCACTGCAGGCTCCCCTGATCACTCGCCTGAGTTTCAAGACAAGCCTCTCTCTCTGGAGCTGTTGCCCAGTCTTGTGGAAGCTCCTCGTGGCTGCTGATGGGAGTGTTTCCCGAGGGGAGCCTGGGGGTTCCCGTGGAGCGGGCGGCCTGGGCGCACGCGTGGGCCGCGGCGCTGGGTGGAGAGCGCGGCGGCTCCTCGGCTCTTCCTCCGACAGCCTTTAAAGACACAGCCCACGGCGCCCTGCTGCGCCAGCTGCTGCTCGCCTAATCTCGCTGCCATCGGAGAGCTTGTAGCTCCCTCCGTGCAAAAACAGAAGTAAATTCAGAGCAAATTCTCCGCATTAGCCCCCCTCCCCCCAGCTCCCATGCAGAAACGAAACATTTATCCAGGCAAAAGCTTTTGATTTCACACTAACTTTGCATGAACTCATATACAAGCGCTTTCGGGAAGCAGAGCCTTGTAAGCAACATCTTGGGGTAGGAATTGTCCCTTTTAGCCTCAGCCAAAATGGAAAAAGATGTATTTTTTTTTCCCCCTTCAATTTTCTTAGCCCTCACCCCGTGCTGCCGCGGTTATGAATGTATTCTGTGTTCAGCCCCGTCGCGAGCACTTGGCTCCCAAGTGCTGAACAGCTTGTTGTTACCGGTGCCTGTTTCCCCCTGAAGCACCCAGCATTTTTTTATTTTAAAGGAATAACAAGAATTTGCTCTTAACTAGTAGAAAACATTTTCCTATTTCAAGTTCTCCTTTCAGTTACAAAACTACAAAATAGAATTAATTACTGTCTATTCCCTCTTTTTTTTTCCTCTCTCTCTCTAAAATGCTTAGAAGCTGCTATAGTTAAAATACTCATCTTCTAATTTATTCACCGTCCATACAGTTTGGGTTTGAGAAAATACAGGGGTGACAACCCTTAGGGCTTCCTCCTCCTCCACCCCCTTTTCGTAGGGTTGTTCTTCAAGTCGTCACGTCCAGTTAGTCAGCTACTGGGTGGACGGACTGATTAGAGTTCAACTTTGTAAATGTTAATGCGTGTTATGACCGGTCTTGAGTAATAATGGATGACCATGTAACGTTCAGTCAGAGAGGATGTCTCAACAGTGCTATTTTTTTTTAGGGGAGGTATATGTATTTTTTAAAAATGAAGAATTTTGTAAATGCAAAAAAAAATATGCTGGGAGAATGTAGCTTTATTTTTCTGGAGTAAAAAATAGATGAAATCTTAAGAGATGTCTTCTCCTAATTAAATGCCTTGATCTATATAACACCATATCTTCATTTTGAAATTTGCAGACTTCCTTAGTACTTCTAAAAGATTTTATCCTTAGTCCTTAGCCATTTTGTACCTTTTTCAAAAAATCAGCTCTATTGTGGTTCTTAAATTAGAAATAGAGAAGTGAAGCACTGGGGATTGACACTTCCAAAAAATGAATGAGGCAGTACCAACCCTGTAATATTGTAGATGCTGAATTACTGTGAATGGCACTTGTCATATATATGTCTTTATATGGCTGGCTAAAACTTTTTTATTCCTTGCTAATTCAAGCACAAGCATCCTCTCTCAAAAATTATTTTAATCTTACTGGAAAAATATAAGGACTTCATAGACCAATGATGATAATGTTCCTCTGCTCTTTAATATATTTAACAAGTACATTTGGCATTCAGAAACTTTAACTGAAATTAGGCTCCCCTAAATGTGCATACCACTACATTTTAAATGTGCCCCAGTATACTTGTAGGTTTTGTGTAGTGGAAGAGGAAGGGAAGTAACATTTGAAAAGGATCATCACTTGCCTGCAAGTATCCAAATGCTACCATATGTCTGGAGGTTTTACGTCATTTATTAAGAAGAGAAAATAGCCTAAATGGTCCTTTGGATGAGACTATAATTTACAAATGAAGTTCTGTTTCTCTGGGAACAGTGTCATGCAGTCCACTCAGTATCTGAAGGGTAATCAGCATTTCATGGTATTGCAAAACAGCAATTCCCCAGATACTGTGACTTGAAGTATTTTTAAGGCACTGTATGAATAGTAATACTTCAGTGTATAAGGAGAGCCTGTCTTTCACATTTGAGTAGGCAGATATATTTCAAAAGAAGTTTTGTTATAGTAGATTTTAACCTAGCATACTTCAGGAAAAGCATATTATTTGCAGAGGTGCTTCTTTAAGTGGTTAGCTGTCCTGGATTTAAATGCAGTACAGTTAAAGGTGGTGGGAAACCAGAAGTTCCTAAGTGACTTCTGTGTGTACCTTTGGAGCCTGTAGACATCAAGCTCCTGATACCCACATAGGTAAGAACTTAGTGCTGATCCTACACGTGCAGTGATGTCTGTCTGCCTTTGGAGTTAGCTCTAGGAGGGCATCTCAGATGGTTTATCTAAAGGTTCTTCCTTTTGAAAGAGAATGATTCGAGGCTGGAGGGGAAAAGAGGTGTTTAGGAGCTGGATGAGGATGTCCTTAAAGTGAAAGAGAGAAGGTACTTCGGTTGCTCTTGGTTCGCTTTGGAGAGCTTCGGTAACTGTTGTGCCTGTTCTCAAGGGAGGCTGGTGAATGAAACGTTTAGGTAGGGGAGCAAGCGGGATCTTAGATCTCTTGTCCATTTAATCGCAATAGCATAATCTGGCAATACGTTGCAGTCGTTACTGAATCTTGTGTGTTGTACCCTTTCTGGATATATTTTCTTTCTGAGAAAACTTTTAAGAGTTTTCTCGGAATGTTTTTTCTGATGATTCCTGGGTCAGCAGAGCTAACACTCCCCCAAGACACAGTACGCACTCAGAAGAAGGGGGAGACAACTTCCTTGTGCTCGTATGTGTGTGGGGAGCCAGAACAGCAACTTTGGGGGCTCTTCTACCAGGAACTCTCTTTCTTGTTCCAGGATGGCTCTCTGGGCAGCAGCAGGCTCACAGGATTACCCGCTTGTGGCGTTACTCCCTCTGTACAGGTGATGGGTGCACAAGAGGAGAGAAGACATGAGGGAATGGAAGCAGGGTGGTCATTCCCGAGAAACTATTAGTTTCTTTAGGAATTTTCTTTTATGGCTTTAGTTGCTGATCTACCCTTTCTGCTGCCTCCAACATCTCATGTTTTGCTGGTCCATCTTCTGAGGAACCAGCTGTAAGGGTCCTGCCAGCCCAACTTCTGCTGTACTTTGGTGTTAAGGTGGTAATGTGAGGCAGACAGTGTGGGCATGAGGCAATCTATGCTCCTTCCCCAAGTCTTCCCTACCCGGCTCTCTAGAAGATACAAGCTGGAACAAGATAGGTAGAGCAAAATACATTGCTGAAGTAATTTTTGATCAGAAATAAAGATTTCTGTTGAGCTTTGCCCTGTGTGTGAGAGCAGAGCAGCTCTTCAAGATGTCATTTGTGGCCATTTTTGCTAGTGAAGAGGATGTTCCAAAGCAGATGTTATCCATGGTCATGTATCACAGCGACTGAGGCACAAAATAGTGAAATGGAAAAAATTTGAACAGCTGACTCTTCAAAAAGTAGGTGTTGCCTCTGGTTAAACATCTGATCACAGACCTGTGTTCCGGGTTACTTGGCTGCTCTGTTTTCAATGCTTGGTTGGCAGAGTCTTAGTGGGGCCAAGGCTATTTGTGGAAGCTAAGGACTATGGAGCAGGATAAGTCTCAGCTCTGTGCTGGAAGAGGCAGGCTTTGGGCTGGACTGAGGCTGTGCATACATCTCTATTTCAGGTCAAAACTTTTTGGGACTTTTCTGAGCCCAGCTGCCCACCTTTTGTTGGGCAACTTCGAGTGATGCACAGAAATTACAGAGATTGGTAGTACAGACCAGGCTCTACCACATTGCATTGTAAGATATATATTGGCAGTTTTGGGCAGCTGTTTTCAAAGTTACTATACAGTGTGTTGAGATGGCCTCTGATGTGCCCCATGGCAGGGATCCGCTTGGACTCATTCACTTCCATCTTCCACTTGGGAAAGCTTCAAAATGCCTCTGTGTACAGACAGGGAATTCAGCCCTGATGGTATTGCTGGGAGGATGGTAACAGCACAGTGAAAATGCAGTCCTGCTTAGCAGGATGGGACTGCTGTTAGTTAACTGCTCGTACCGAGTAACGCTTTGCACTGTTCAGTTTCTGTTTAATGCAATCCACTTGCAATCCAAAACATGCTGTTGGATGAGTGAATTGATGTATTGCTTTGAGAGAGCTGTAATTTTTCCTCCTAGCCCTGCAAATTTTGCATGCAGGAAGGCAGTACAGGAAGGGGATTCCTTTCTAAATTCCCAGTCAGCTGAATCCTGTACACACAGTGAGACCACTGTTTCCTAAAACTTAAATATACCCACATCCTCAACAGGGCTCCAGAATTACCTTCTGCAGTAAGCAGAAGGGTCGATAAAGAGATGATGGGAAACCTGCTGTTATTTTTGATGCAACATGAATTTTTCAGATCAATTTTTGGCAAAGGAGAACACTGTTTAAATCCAGAAATAAAACTTCTTTAACTGACCTGAATAATAACAACATGCTTGATGATAACCAACAATATTTTGTTCTAGGGGCCAATATTAAGCCAAAGCTGAAGTTTGTCTTCTAGGAAGAAGTGTTACCACAGCAGCTCCCTGCTCCTAGTCTCAGACCATTTGTCCCATCCTCTCCTTGCCATAATAGAGCTTGATTTGTTTGACCTTTAGTTGCTAGAAAAAAAACAACTGGTCATGTACCATTTTTCAGCTGAGAGAATTTACATGGAATTACCACGTGCAAATTGTAAATATGTTTCGATTGTTGAAGAACAAAGTGACTAAATTACACAATTTGGGTCCTCTGTAGTTATTCTAAAGACTCAAGTATGGCTTGGTTTCAGTACTCTTGCTGTAGTGTGTAGGTTAGGACTCTTCATAAACAAAATAAAAACATTATCTTTATTACTCACAGTGCTGCTGCATACTTGCGGTTTAGATTTTGCCAACTATTTTCAATGTATAGCCACAGATGCTGTCTGGGTGGCATAAACAAAAACAAAGTCTTTCTGTTTCCACCATGACTTGTTTTTCAAATTAGGAGTGCATCATTAGGTAGAGAGGTTAGAATATGCTTGTATATATGTGACTCTTCCATAGTAGATGTGGCAAAAAACCACATCAGAATAGACTTATATGCACCTTATTAGCTGTAAGCACCCACAGCATGATTGATGCTCTACAGGAAAAACAGACAAGATTGTCTTAGCTCCAAGGAACTTAGAGTTGAATGTTGATAAGATTTGCCTTGCAATTTAGGAGATGTGAAATTAGTTTTGTTTATTATTATTGTGACCTTTCTCTAGATGTAGTTCTGGGGTAGAGAAGCCATTGCAAACATGCCAGTTAGCCTTGTTGTGGCTTCACTAACCCCTGCAAATCAAACGTCTCCTCTATTCAGCTGTGTTAGGTGCAAAATCAGAATTTGCTGTCTTCTATTTCAAGTATTCCTCTGGAAGATGCCTTAAAACTATTTTCAAATAACAAGTCTCAGGAATCATGGGCTTATTTAAATACTCATATATGTATCCTTTCAGGACTCACCCAAAATCATAGTCCAGGAGTGCCTTATAAAGTTAACAGGGCAGGAAAAAGTCTTACACTGAAGAACACGTGTGTACTTAGGTCTATACTGTGCTCACGAGTATTGAGGGGGGGAAAAAAAACCCTGCCCTCTGCATTTCATTATGAGTTCAGTAGTGTATTGTGTTCTCGAGTTCAGCTGCAATTTCCTCCCTTCCCCTCAGCAACCTCACCATCCTTTTTCTTCATATGATTGAAGAAATAAAACATATAATCATGGTGAAATGGAGAAATGTTTGCACTTATTTTTTTGGTCATGCTCCCATCTTGTGCTTTAAATGTATCTGCAAATGTTGGCATTTTCAAATGGAATTTCCCATCATTTTTTCTGAAAATATTTGAGCAGTTCTGGAAATGTGCAGTATGTGTGACTCTTGAAAGCAAAATAGGATTTCAGTTTTCAAAAACTACCTTCAAAAGCATTTTCATATTGCTGAAGTAAGTAAGTATTGGTAATGTATGTACTAATATACACCTGTTGCATTTACAGGAGATTGTCTACCAAAAAAAAAAAAAAGTTATTTAAATAAATCCCAAATTTTGCAAAATGCCTTAGTATGTTTTTAGGTACTTGGATAGAAATTGCTTTGTACCCTTGGTCTGTTCTTATAGTCAAAATGGCTAGGTAACAGGCTGCCTTTTGAATTTGACTCTGAGACAGTTAAGAGTATCAGGTAGCAAAGATCTTTCCTTTTTTTAGTAACTATTTTAAAGCCTGGTAGCTAAAATATACAATAGCCCTTGTATTGCTTAAAAAAAAAAAAAAGTTAGTGTCTGGGCTCCAAATGTGAAACTTTCTGCTCAGTGGATGGGAATATTACTCCTCTGAGCCATATTGATACAGAGTGACTTTTGCAGAAGAAAAGCATTCTTTTTATTTCTGGAGCTATTTGTCTAACACCTGCAAGAAATGGCAACTATGTGCTATGGGAAGCTGGAAACTAACTTTAGCAAGAAGCATGTACCTTTGGAGGAAAATTAGCAGTGCTACTGGACTCTGCCCTTATACGCCAAAGTAAAAGTGGAGGGACATTTGGAGAGTTTGGTTTAAGAACAGTAATTATGAAATAAGTTAACCAGAGACCTAAAAGACTCTGTGGTAGTATATATCCTACTGTGCTATAAATAGAAATGACTGATGGGGAAGTACAGGAATGGTAAAGGTGCTAACTTTGGGTGATTTGTATTTTGTTACCACTTACGCTTCATTGCAAGTAAGAACTATAGTTAGGGAATGATTGCAATTCTACTTTGGGAAAAGCTGGCATGAATAGCTGTCCCTTGAGAGTGCGATTAGAGATTTCTGTGTTATCACACCAGTAAATGAGATATTGGTGACTACGGAGTGGTATTGATCTTTTTCCAGACCCCTGAGCCCATATTGGAGAGTGTTTCTGTGTCTATGTTCTTTTTTGAATGATTCCAGTGGAAATGTTGTCTGATGGTTCCTTATTCCTGACCATTTTATTCGAAAGAGTTCTTTCCCTATGCATGTTATGCACGTGAAGTGAGATTGTAAAACACTCTAGGGCTGTGATAATCTGAATGAGACAAGTTTGAATATATCTCTCACTAAACACAGATAAGTTGACTTGTCTTTCCTGCTACCTGGCAGCAGACTAAGGCTTAAGTGAAACTGGTTAAGTGATAATGTGAAAAGGGAGGGAGAACTTTGACAAGATATTACAGAAGTTGTCGTCTGGCCAGTAAACTTGCTATTTGCTTATGTCAGAGAGGGCCTGCCAGCAGGAGAGTTGAGAGAGTCACAGAATGGTTGGAGTTGGAAGGGGCCTCTAGAGATCATCTAGTCCAACCCCCCTGCTCCAGCAGGGACACCCAGAGCATGTGGCACAAGGTGGCATCCAGGTGGATGTTGAATCCTTGAGTGTTGTGGACCACAGGAATTCCTGAGCATCCCTGGGAAGGCATCCTCTCTCTCAAGTATCTAAAGCAGCCTTTTGGTTTCGGGATTTAATCGGTAGTTTGACAACTCTCAGGTACTTCCAGGAGACATCAGCAGAAATGAAGGCATCTTGCACATTGATATGAACCTGAGTAGGGTGGGACCAGACAAGGATCTGTCCCCTGAGCTGCAGCTTGTGCCACAAACATGAGTTGGTGCCTTTGGGAGGGCTGACTCCAAAGCTGTATTCCTGCGCACAGTGATTTGTGAGTGCGGATTCTGACCTCAGGGGGCTTGGGTCTGCCTACCCGAGGGATCTGCTACTTTTTTTTTTTTTCTCTTGTAAATACACCATTGGAAAGTCAAATCAGCTGCAGACTTCTCATCAGAAGCTTTCTGTCTGTCTGGGATTTAAGTCTTTAGGGCTCGGGGCTCATCAGTCTGCTCACTTCCAGATCGCACTGTTTAAGAATCCTTTCTACACGACTTTGGTTGGCCCATGCAAGAGAATTACTATGGGAAAGATCTGGAGTTGTTTAGGGGAAGAATTGATTCCAAATGATGTACTGCTTGATTTTGGTTTTGGACAATGTATTAGATGTATTTTTTTTTTCTCTGTATTAGAGGTAAAGATTCTCTGCTGTGGTAATTACTAGAACCTGTGGTTTCTTACCTAGTACAAAAAACAAAACAAAACAAAAATAAAACAAGAAAAAAACCACCTTTATTTACCTTTTTAGCTAATAATTAATAATGTGTGGTTTTGTTTCCGTGTTATGTTGGCCCCTTCAAGAAGAGGTTTTACATTGAAATATGCCCCCCCTTTTTTTTAATATCCCGCATTTAACTGATTATTGCAAAGCTCAAAATCCACTCCAACACACTATTTTCTGAGACTTAATTTCACTTTTGTAGGAAAAGGCAACCACAGGGATGCTGAGTATTTTTCTGTTTGCATATTTTATTAAGCAGATTCTTTATTGGAATGGCAGTAAGTCTGTGCTAAAGTGATAAAGCATGTATTCCATGTATCTTCATCCTCAAGCTAGCCCTAATTGACAAGATTATATCTGGTGTAGCATCTACTTTTTCATTATTAGCAGTAGTTCTCTTACAACTGGGGCAAAGGGGCATCTAACAGATTAAGATAGATTTTTGTTTTGAGATGCTAATATGTAATAGGAAAAAATTAAAAGGAAGAGCAAAGTAACTGAAAGGTTTTAACTCCTGGGAATTTTTATTATGAATTATATTGATTAACAGAATTGTTGCCTCTTATGGCAGAAACTTTTAAAAAGAAGGCAGTAATTGTAATTAATTTTTAGTCTGTGCCACATATTTGATGATAGCTCTGATTCATGCTATTATATTCTCTCTCTTCCTTCACCCACAGCAAAACAAATTTAATTTGATTCATACCCTTAAGAAAAAAAAATCTCGGAATTACTCACATGGTTATGATTCAGCTCTTGGCATAAAACCCTGTCCTCCTCCATCCTCCCCTTCTCCCACCCAAACCACCCTCACCCACTGTATATTTATGTCACTGTAGTCTGAAAAAGTTGAGTAGCTCTTAAAAACTAAATGAGCAAATTGAATCCTTCTCCAAAGTGCGGTGTTACTTATGTTGATATCAATCGAATAAGGCTTCCTTCTCACAAGTAGTATGGAGGCAGCAGCCCTGTTTTTCATGTTACTTGTAACGGACAGTGGGACTGTTTTAGTCTTGAGATGGGGTTGTTTTTAGCAGCAGCAAAGCTAAAGCAAGCTGTGCTACTGCTGTGTAAAACTGCAGCACAAGTTCTTGCAAAATTACCAAAGAAACAAATAGATACACACAGGGACAAAAACAAATACACATAGGGATTATTGTTGAATTGCCTTATTATTATCATCTTCCTAATGTTCTCATTTTTTAGATGTTAATAAGTTTTCAATAAGAAGAGAGAAAGATTCCATAGCTTTCATTACACACGTTTATAGCAGTATGCCCTGTTTCCTATAGCTTAAGCCTCTTTATCTGGGCAATTGGTAATCATCTATCTAAACCTATCAGTGAAAATCTGAGTGTTAAGATCCTCTCCTACACCTGCCTGCTGCTGTGTGTCATGCACTCTGGTTCATCACAGGCTCAATAAGACTGAAAGGCAGAATGCAGCTCAAATTCTGTGAGTTAGATGTTAGAACCATTTAAGAGTGATTTCATACATTAAAGGGAGACGTTTACAGAGATCTGGTGTTTAGAGGTGATGCAGTCCAACAATCCCCGTGGAAATCGGAAGCAGCCCGGTGCCTCTGAGAGGTGACACGTGTTTATGTGTATAGCAGTGAGCACAGAGGACTTCATGCACACTGGAGCTATGAATCAGTCACGGTGCCTACCACAGCCTGCACAAGTTGGTGGGAAAGGCTATTTTTAACCAAGCATACTAATACAACTTTCCACTCTGAAAGAGGCAGATAGGCAATACCTTAAAGGTAGAAATCAAACAGTAAAATATAATAGTAATAATAGAAAGAATTGCAGAGCCTAGATAGCCTAGATTACCTGTTTAACCAGAGGGGAAAAAAAAAAACAAAACTTTTTATTAAATGACGCATGTTTTGTTTCCCCTCTCCTCGAAAGCTTTATTTTTCAATGAAAGCTTGATATATGCCCCCTAAAAAAAAAAAAAAAAAGGAAAGAAAATGGGCTATAGGATAGAAATGACAAATTTTATTTTTTACTCCTCTCCCTAACAGTATACCATCTCCCTATATGCAGTATACCAATCATATACTCCATATATATACAAGTGTACACACATGTCCAAGGACTCTGATTCTGTGCCTAGTCACATGCCTGTGACACTGGCGGCTTCTCTGTGGGTTGTGCTGCTCGTCTGGGTGAGGAGGGGCTTCAGTGTATAAGGACTCCGTTTGCTATAAATTCACACTTCCTCAGGAAAGCAGGGAGAATGGAGCAACTGCTCTTTTTCCCAGCCCCAATGTAACTGCCATATTTTGGGTCCCGGGAACAGCGATCTGCCTCCATGGTCTGTCTTTGTGGCCTTTTCCCCTCCCTTTCCTGCACCGTTGCCTCATGCCATATGAGATCTGTCTGGCTTGGACTACCTCCCTAGGAAATGGGAATTTCTGAGGTGGCCTTTGGCAGCACTGCCAGCTGCTGAACCTTGACTGGATCAGGCCCTTTTTGTTCCCTTGTCCCGCATGGTGAGCCAGCTGGCTCGTGCTGCAGATACCACTGCAAAGTGTGGCAGAGGGAACTAAAGGGTTCTCTGCCCTTCAGTTGTCGCATTCGGACCAAGACACGACAGTGGGAGGGTCGGAAGGTAAAAGCAGGGAAACTTGCCTATCGGCAAAGGAGAATTGGTGTGTACGGAAGGAAACAGGCTCCGCTGCAACAATAATGGTTTGCTGTGGAAATGGTCAAAAAAAAAGAAAGAAAAAAAAAAAAAGGAAAACCAGATGAGGTGTGGATTTTGTCTGTGAGAATGCTAAGTGAGATGAAGAGGGGAGCACCCTCTCCCGTTTCTTGTTCTCCCTCTTCCTGGTCTAGGATTTCTATGTTAAAAAGAAATGTTCCTCTCCTAGAAAGTAAAACAGAATCCAGCTGACCCTCAGTCATGTCTGTGTAGTCAAGTTACTGAAATTTGAACATCGCTGCTGGCAACTCAGTGGTTTGGGGTCCTCTTTCTGCAGTAGGACAGAAGTTTATCCCTTACCGAAGGCTAAAATGCTGTTACCATAACATATGCTGGGAGTTCAAACAAAATCCTTGTTTCTCAGCAGTGGGGTCAGCGACGCAAGCACGTCTTTAGGCACCAGATGTCAGCTGCCGTTGCGTTTGCTTGTTCCAGCTCGGCACTGTGGAGTGTGGGACCCCGAGCCAGGAGCTTCTGGGGGCAACTCGGTTCCCACTGGAAATTTCTGTGATGTTTGTCAGGTCATTTAAATGCTCCTGGCCTTCTGTTTCCTTGTTTTCTAAAGGAGACTAAATTCTACCATTTCGCAGGGATATTCTGAGAATTTACCTTAAACCATACTTTTGAGGTATTTATAATCATTAATCAACTTTTCCATAATGGAATACTTATGTTATTTGGCTGGGTTCAGACCCACAAATGCTATACATAGAATACTTCTGTGGAATATTTTGTGTTTGGCTCGTCTATATCCAATTATCCGGTTTCCATTAAAAAAGCAATAGTAAAAGTATTTTTTAAATCTAAAATATTTTCATGAAGAACCTCATAATAAATGATTTGGGAGAACTCAAATCATGATGATATCAGTAGCTTAGTGAGCTTATCAGAGTTGAAGGCAGATGGGACTGCTGTCCACCAACAAGTTGTGGAATAGACGGCTGAGGACAGTTTTGGCAGAGCAGAGGAGAAGGAAGAGAACTGCTCAAAGAGAGGACAGGGATGATCATTGAATGCTGTGCCAACAGCTGGCCCTGAATAAGTTAGGATGGAAATCTAGAAGAAAGTTCCAAACTGTCAGAAGCAACTTCTGGAGCAACCTTTCAATCACAGTAACTGACCAAAAGTTGCAGTTTGGGTTTTTGTTTGGGGATTTTTTTTTTGATGGCAATACAGTGTTCAAAGATGATTAGTAATGTTTGCTGATTTTCTTTACAGTCTTTACTTTCTTAATCTACACCTGTTGCCCTAGGTCTCTTATCTGTATTTAAACTTTCAGTAGGAACTGGGCATTACATCTCCCATGTAAATGTAATGTAAAATGGAAATTTTGTAGCCATTGTGAGAGAGATTTATTCACTCTCTGTAAAGAAGATGCAACATGTAATTCTGCATTAACTAGTCTGGCTATCTCTTCCTTGCAATCATGTACCAAGTTAAAGTTCATGACAGGATAAAGATTAAAAATGTAAAGTATTCTGATACCTTTATTTTAATTAAATTGTGATCATGTCAACTAAAAGAACTAAACATACAAAGCCTTTCTTTAAAAATGGCAATAGGTGAAAAAAAGCCCATCTTTTTTTTTTTTTTTTTTTTTATGAACAGACTCATCATGAGTGTGAAATTTTATTTGGTCATCTGCCTTTAATTAAACATAACTTTTTTTGTTGTTGTTATCCTCGTGCTATTCTAGGATAGGATGTTTTTGTCATTTTATGGTTTCACTGGTCTATGGAATATTCCAAACAATTTGAAAACATGGTTAGGTTAGTTTGGGTTTGACCTCAGCAAACTTATCTTGCGGCAAAACCCGGTTGCTTTGTCTTTGTTGTGCCCCTTACCTCAGGCCGGTTGTTGGGTGTTTAACGAGTACACGTACTTTATACGTGGCGGTGGGGTGCGCGTGTCCTTGGGTTGGGTTGGGTTTCCCCCTCGCCCCGTGAGGAGCCTTGAGTCACGGCCCCGGGAGGTCGCGCGCGGGGCTGAAGGGGCCTCTTGTTCGGTGCGACGCGAGGGTGGGGGAGAGGCGCTTTGAGTCATCTCGCAGGGTTTGTCCTGGCACACGCTTCCTGCCAGGGCTCGGCGTTGGCAGGACGCGGCCACGGCAGCCAGCCGCGCGCTCCTTCCAGCCGAGCGGCGTTTCCTGCAGCCCTGCGATGCGCGCGGCCACGCGCGTTTCTCCGGGGCACGGAAAGGGAGCTCAGCTGCGGCGCGGTTGGAGCAGGCGCCGCAAGGGGTTGGCCTGCCTTCCTCGAGGGCTCGCGGGCAGGTGAGGTTTGCACTATGGCTTTCAAGTCGGCGTCTGTTGCTTCTGTGCTATTCACCTCTCCTCGGAGCAGCGCCTCTGAAGAAGAATGCAAGTCACCAGTTAGCATCGGCACGCTCTGCGAGCTGCACAGGTCTGTTCTGGCAGCAAGAGCCAGTGACTCCTAATTGCTCAGCACCTTTAACTAACTCGCCTTTTTTTTTTTTTTCAATTGAAACGCACAAACTGGTGAGGGGAAAAGTTCTGGTCCGTGAGCCGGGCCGCGCCTTGAGAGCCGTCTCGGGCGCGTAGGTTTAAAGAGGCGCTTGATGAACAGGGACCCTTCCCGCGGCGCGGCGCGGCTCGGCTCAGCGCGGCGGGGGGAAGGCTCGGGCCGCGCGGGCTGCACAGAGCGAGCCCTCAGCGCGGGGATTAGCGTCACGGGCGCCAGACATTCCTGCCGTTGGGATGCTGGCCGCTCCTCAATGCGCCCGTGTCTGCGTGAGGCGAGGGAGTTTCCTGCCTTAAATCACCAGCCGGCTCCGGCTGGGCGTTCCCGCCCCGCGCCGCGCCGCGCTGCGCTGCCCTGGCTGCTTCCTCCTCCTCCTCCTCCTCCTCGTCGTCGTCGTCGCCGCGCGGCGCCCGCCTCAATGGGTGTCCTTTGTGTAACCCCGCTAATTCAGAAAAAACTCCCCGCCGTAATTGGGACGGCCCCGTCACGTGGCCGCCTGCCGCTCATTGGCCGCGCCGCGCTGGCGGGTCGCTATAAGAGC
>VWPW01006329.1:141865-280178 GCA_013389825.1 Crypturellus undulatus | reverse complement strand
TGAAACGCGGCGGCTCCGCGCTGGGGCCGCGCGGCGGCAGCGGCCCCTTCCCGGCTGCGGGGCGTCGCGTGGCCNCTCTCTCTTTTTTTTTTTTTTTTTTTTTTTTTTTTTTTTTTTTCCTCCTGCGGCCGGGGAAGTTTCTCAGGCGCTTCTAGGAACTCCCGTTGGGAGAAAAAGCGAGCGCGGCACGTGCGGCCGCCACTTCCTCCTCCGCGCGAACCCGCTCGCTTTTCCCTAGAAGGTCCGAGCGCGGGCTACGGGCTCAAGGTGTGAGTTGCGCTCCGCTCCTCGCCGAGGTCGCGGCCGCCGCTCGGGGCGGAAAGGAGGTTTCTTAGAAGAGCAGCCCGGCCGAGGTTAGCTCAGCTCTTGCTCTTCGTGCGCGGGGAGGACGGCGGCTTTAAAGCTCTCGCTGGGCGCATCGGTGACAACGTCGCTTGTTTTCTGCTTATTAAAACTCGCTGCAACTTCCGATGTGGCCGCTACTTCGGTCGCCGTAGCGCACAGGAAAGCTGAGGTGCAATTCGGAAGCGGTATCCTCTCCAGGG
This sequence comes from Crypturellus undulatus, assembly GCA_013389825.1. Classification (NCBI taxonomy): domain Eukaryota; kingdom Metazoa; phylum Chordata; class Aves; order Tinamiformes; family Tinamidae; genus Crypturellus; species Crypturellus undulatus. The sequence goes on along the minus strand of VWPW01006329.1, from coordinate 279,633 downwards.
TAGGAATACAGTGGTGTATATAGAGTTATAGCAACGTACAGGGTGATTTTTTTGTTACTAAGGCGCTTGTCTTCAATGTAGTATGTTCCCAGAAACGGAAAAGAAACCGGCTTTGTGTTTGGCAAAAGGTTTCCTTGAGATACCTTTAAACGCGGTAATGGTTACTGGGAGAACTGCCTGCGAGTCTGGGGAGAAGCAGCTCTGCCCGTGGGTCTCGCACGCTGCCTGGTGAACTTAGTAGTGGACGTCTGCGTGGCGTGGGAACTATAATCGGCTTTCGTACCTGCTCTTGATTTTGTGAGGGGAAAAAAGAAAAAAAAGTTGATGTTCCAGTTGCACTTATGTTATGAAGCTTGTGTCTAATTTTTCAAAGGCCTTTCTCTCTTTCCTGCTACAATTTTCGGAAGTTCTTTGAACAATGCTTTATATAAAAACAGAGTTCAAGGTTGCTGTGTAGCTAAATTTGTTATAAAAAGGAGTAGGAAATATCTAATAAGAGAAGCAATAAAAGGAATAGATTTTAAGATAAGCGTGCCTTCCAAAGGCACCATTCCCGAACAAATCAGGAAGAAAGTAACTTCTGCTATCAAAGTTGTCTTAGCTAAGGTGTGGCTGAACACCACCTGAGGAAAATACTCTGTTTTCAGTCTTGAGCAAATTGTGTTCCAAGGTTCTGCTATTATCTTGGGGCTGGGGAGCAGCCTTCTGCAGCTGGGTACGTTTTTACTTATAGATCTGCCAATTAAAATTCCAGAGCAAGAATTCATAAGGTTAGTGTTCCTGCCACAGCCCCCTTGCTCCTTCCCTCCCTCCCTTCTCCTCCTTTGCCATGTTCCCCTCTTCCCTGTTTTCCCCCTTTCCCCAAAAAAAGAAAAAAAAAATTGTTTGCTAATAAAATGATCAGCCACCTCCCACTGGGTTTCACTCACCTGTTTTAAAATACTTGTATGAGGTGAAGACTGATTTAAGCATAAACCAAAATGCCAGGGATTAAATAACCATACTCCAGTCTAATTTTGTTTAGATCACGTCTGATGCTTTATTTTGGGTTGTGTCATACTGTTGGCTGTTCCAGTTTATTCATATTTTGTAGTATATGATCTCACGCAAAACCATAGTTTACGCTACTTTTGTTAGCTTGTGTTTACTGTCTTAGTTTTTGTTGCTATATGTAAGGAAAATACTTGTTCTGAACGGAAAATGCTTCAGGTTACAAAATACTGGGGGGGGGGGGGTGGAATTCGACAGTGAAACTCTTCTGTGACAAAAGCAGATTTTGTCTGTCTATCACAGGAGCAGTTTTTGTGAACTATTGTAAGTGACCGTGCTTAACTGATGCAGGCGAGAGCAGACGTGGCAAATGCACAGAACTAGATTGTGTAAAATATTTTGGTGGCGTGGAGGGCAGGGTGGTGCCTGCGTGCGGAGATGCTGCCTGGGTGACGCAGCACCGCAGAGCCGCGTTGCCTGGGATGAGCAGAGAAGAGCAGCTTCTGGACTCCTCCTGCCGTCTCCGATTTTAGTACTTTTGATGTACTTCGGCGACGTGCTGGTGTACTGGGTGTTTCTCTCCTCCATTGGGATACAGATGGCTTTTCCTAGCAAATTGGTTTTCAGCTGAGGAAAGTTGGAAGTTTCCATAGGTGGTCGTAGCCCTTATAAAAAGGTTTTTAATGTTACAGGCAGGCAGGGGACACCATACAACTTGAACTGAAATTGCATAAGTGACTTCAATATCCAAAGAGATTCCACCCCCTCTTCCTTCCCCAAAATGGGGTAGTGGGGGAATGCTTTTTGTAGTACTACCGTTCACCACTCCTTAGAACCTCGTTTGTTCTCCCGGGAATTATTTTTGGAATAATTGTCACTTCTCTAGATAGCCCTAATTCAGGGAAAGGTTTTAATAGGCAAGGATGCACACTTCCAATCATTGAAGATTTGCATTACATTTTTTATTTTTCTAATCAAAGGAGAGGAAGAAGTTGCCCCTTAGCTTACTTGTCTTGGCTGCTGTTCTTTGAGCAGTAAGATATTTAATTCCCATTTATAGTCTTCCTGTGCTGAAGTTTGAAAACTCTGGATTCTTTAAGTGGAAAGGTTCCTATATAAATACAGAAACAGAATTTTGTTCACTGAACTGTAACGTTAGTACTGTAGGTAGTTATTCTACCCTTATAACCATTAAAATGCAGTGTAAGATAAGTAAAGCAGTTCTCCCAAGGGAGTGATCAGACTATTGTGTCTGATGTGATTTGTTATCACAAATTACTTACCCCAGCAAGAGCTCTAAAGTTATGTTGATCTTGTTTGTTTACTTGGGATTTGTGTGAAGGAGGAAACACCTCTCAAAATGCATGTGTGAGAGATGGCACGTCTATAGAGTTCTTAATAATGATTTAAATATTCTCAACTCTTAATAAAAAGGTTAATAAAAACTGAGACTACTGGATGGGTAGATGAGGTAGATTGTGTCTCAGTGCTCCTTTCTCCTGCAGATATCATAGATGTAATTAGACTTGCTCCTGTTTGTAACACTAACACATCATCAACTCATTACTGTGAATATCTTATATTGTTCCTAAGACTCATGAGCTGTATAGCAATAAATGACACATTTGAGTCTACAAATAGCAGAACTAGTCAGTCTCTTAGAAGTTCAGCAGTCACGAGACAGAAAATAAAGCTGTTTTTTATGGCTCAGATGACGGAAGCAGAATTTAGGAATGAATGTACTCAAGAAACCTTACAGAATTATTGCAAGCTTTTAAAGTTGAATGTAGTGATGACCTGGAAATTTAAGAATTGAAAAGGAAAGTGGTATATAGTCTGTAAGAGGTTCACAGATCACCCCGTCCAAATGGCTAGGATTAACTGTTTTAAGCCATCTCTCATGGCCATTTGTCTGGCCTGTACTTAAAGATGCTTAATAAAGGAATATCATGCAATTCCATTCAATAAGGCTTGACCCTCAGTATTGGTACTGCCTAGCCCAAGTCTTCCTAGAGGTAAGCTTGCTTTGTAACACTGTCCTTGGAGAACAGTTTATACCTATTCTCTTGTCAAGGTGATGTGTTTGTGCTCTATTATCTCTCCTCTGTCTCAAGAAATCTAATTACCTCGTGCCTAAATAGAGTTCAGACTTTTCAGAATTAGCTAAGTTAGCTATTAGCATTTGGGAAGAATGTAACTAGTTAGGGTTTACAGGAGAACCACGTCTGAGCTCTCCTAGAGCTGCTTCTAGAGAGACAGGTTTCTTTTTAAAGACCCAAGTCATTCACCTCTGAGTGACTACTGCAAGAAAGCTGCATAGCAAGCATCTCAAGAGTAGGGAAGAAACTTTAATTGTTCATTAGAGCAATTATACTATCTTAAAGCGACAACCATCAATTATAATATGGGGTATTAAGTAAGGTAAATGGTTGATCTGCTGGACATATTGCCTAGAGAACCCAGAGCAATCAGTATTTTTCTGAAATGGGAATATTTGTTTATATAACCCTGTTCAGATCCCTACCTGTTTTAAAGATGTGCTTTATTTCTTTGTGTTATGGCACATTGTGCTTGCTCCGTTCTGATGTCTGCTCAATAAATGAAACAAGTTTTCTAGGTCAGAGTAGTTCAGCTGCAATTCTTGCTCTTATCAGGCCAGGGGGGGTTGATTCTTCACATGAGGAAGACGTGCGTTTACTCTGGAGTCATGTGTCCTCAACTTAAAGGTTTGACTTTGTCCTTACATCCAGACACGCCAGATTCTCATCCACATTAGCATCTGTGTTGATAATTTTCTTGGCGTTTCCAAACGTGTTTGGAGATGGGGCATAACTTTGTGTTGAAGGTGTGGATGCTTTTTTTGTGTTGCCACTTGGCTTTATTGCTGGGCAGTGATACAGTTATCCAAGTGAACCTGCAGATCTGAGTTACTCTGAGTTACTCTGTACTCTGTTGAAGTCAACAGCTTGAAAAGAATTACGCTGTGTTCTAATGGTAACTCTAGACTTCATCTCTTAACCATCCATGCCTTGTGCATGTCTGAGTAGCTTTCTGCAGGACTTAGGATCCTTTCTTGCAAGCTGGTGTGTGTTATTGAAAACTTATGCTCTGTAGTTAGGAGATTTATCTGTTTCATAATCATCTCACAGCACATGTTTCTTTTTTTCTTCACCATCAAAAGTATCTACTATAAATAGGTGGATAGTGCTGTGTAGTTCTCTTGGTCATGGTGAAACTGTGTTTATAAATCAGTGCTCATTTTAAGAGCAGCATCTGGTCTAAATTTTGCAGCCAGCTGTTCACACCTTAAGGAGAACGTTGCAGGTCTTGGATGACTTGTGAATAATTAAATATTTCTATTTTACTAATCTCTTACTGCCCTTGCTGAACAAGTGTGCGGTTGGGCAATAAACATGAAATGGTTTCTCTTGGCAAATATTGCCTATATCTTCATTGAGAATACTTGGAGTAATTGTGGTTTTGAGGAGCCTATTTTTCTTTGTCTTTTTTAAAAGAAGAAGAAGAAAAAAATAAAACCCCCAAAACAGAAGCTAAAGCAGAGCTCTGAATAACACCATTGAAAATATTTAAGAGAACAGGCTAATACTTGCATAATGTTTATATACAGTCTCACTTGAAATTTCAGGCTTAGTTAAAAGCTGTAGTACTGTGATGATAAGGAAGATTTGTCAACCAAAGACGTACTTTCCAGAATAGGATCTAAATGTTTTAGTGGGAGATGGTCACATGAATGAGCACATGATGACATTCCTGCTGTTGTATGAAGTGGGGGGATACTTGTTTGTACCCTTGTACAAGCCCAAAAGGGAAGCTGATGCCCTAGAGAAAGAGGAGGGATAAAAAAACACAAAAATATGATGAAAGGGAATATTTAGCTATCCAAATTGCTTCAGTGTGCATCTAAAGAAATGAAAATGGTGTTGGAACTTTTGAGCTGCTTGCTTAAGTGAGTTCATATATGCTAAGATAAAGTTTTGGGCAAATGTTGCCAATGTGGTAACTACTGCAACTAAAACCTTTGTGTAGGATTTATTCTCATATAGTATCAACCAACATCTAACTCTGCAAACTTACAGCCTTACTTTGTCTTCTGAATGTAATCGCATATAATGAAATAGATGTAATCTGTAAATACATGTCACTAAGGATTGCCTTTGCAGTACCAGTAATCACTTGCAGTGCACGAGTCTTTCAAAATCAGTTTAATTCAAATGTATTTTAGAAAGCTTGAAGGTTCTTATTTAGGTACTTGATAAAATACTGACTTATCAGCAAGGAGATGATAATAACAGTATATTCTACTGGATACTGTTTGCATTTTGAGTATGCATACTGGTATTAATTTACGTTGCATTTGCTAATGAACCTCAAAAATGAGGCTGCATCCGATGTAATGCCTGCTATATAAAATAGTGGAATGTAGTTTATTGATAGTAACTTTATTTTCCAACTTCTTGCAATTAAAAAAAAAAAGCCACCTTCCTTCACTTAAATCAATATTTTTTCGGTCCAAAATGGCATTTGGATGAAATGGCCATGACTGATTTGACTCAGTGAGGTTTTCTAGGCAGCAGCTGAAGAGGATAAGGGACTTCACACACGGCTGCCGCTGAGCTAGAGCTGTTAGCGCTAGGGGAACTCTGCCTCTTGGATGAAATTCCTCAGGGAAGGAAGGAGTGCCTGGGAGGCCTCCCTCTCCACAAGCAGCTGTGGAATGAGGATGAAATCCAGTGTTTATTCTTTCTTCCGGAAACTATAGGAAATGTAGCACTCACGTAAGTTGCATAATAGCATTTGCAGTTGAGATAGGGAGACCCATGCAGCAAGGAGAGCACGTTCTTAGAGAGTCTTTCCAAGAGAACAAACTGCAGTAAGGGCTGCAAAAGTATGGATTGTTTTTTATCAGGGCACTGCCCTGCTCCTTGCTTAAGGACTTTTTTTTTTTCCCCAGTTTACAAGCATCCTTGAAAGGTTTTTGACCTCCAATTAGTAGCTGCTAATGCCATCCTAAGATAGTGTCATTAACACTTTGGAATAACTGTTGATGTAAGCAGACAAGAGGATGTGCGTTGTGACTATTAGTGGGTGAGGAACTGGAAGTCAAGTGATCTGGGGGTGTTTCTACTCTGCTGCTGATCATCTGCCTGGGATAGGCAACCTGCTCGTGAAAGCTTTGATTTCTCCTCCCCTCTCCCGTTCTCTCTTAGGGGGTTGGTTCACTTCAACGTTACCAGTTGTCCTGTCTGATCAACTATTGTCAAGGCAAAGAGCCTATTGTCAAGGCTCAGAGACACTGAAGTGAACAACGATATCCAAGTTCTTACCTTGGCATACCTGTCTCAAAATAAAAATGCAGGAGCAAGAAGAACATGGTTCTCAAACAGCTCTTCTGCTGAATGATCCCCTTGCCTTCTGTTACTTGTTAGAAACTTAGTTACAGAATTACAAATAGATGCTGCTAAGAACTTGGGTGATGATATAACAGCTGGAGCTGGGGAAAGCAAAATCTGTGCTGCACTCAGAAAATTGGTGTGCCTTCTCAAATGGTTTGTGTCTGGGGGACTAATGAACCCATGGGTCTCTGTCTCTAATCCCTACACAGTCGTAATGAAGGGATGCAGATGTCAAGATGTGCTTAAAGTTGCAACTTCCTTGTTAGTTTTGCAGTGTTGTTTTTGATGGGCAGGATGATGAGAAGAAATGGTTCCCTTCTGAACTTGAAAGGTCGCATCTTGTCTTTTAGTAATTGCATCGGGAATAGTGGAAAAGTTACTGTAGGGGAGATACCTTTGTAATAAAAACTTGCTGCTTTTACCCTAAAAACTGCAACTGCTCTCCTGTCTAGATGTTTCTTTTTAGAAGTGGAATATTTTGTGGCACCTGTATGCTAAAGATTCGTCAGAACAAGATGTATAAATTTATGTAGAAAAATGAATGCAGAAGATAGCAATATATCTGTGTAAACTCCTCCAGTTGCCTCTTAACTGCAGGATAGTGGCAAGTCGTGCTCTCTTGCTAAGCTAGCAGAGAGAGAGCTCATCTTGCTGTATTTTCCCTAGAAATTTCTGCCCTGCGAGTCCCACGTTATCACTGGAGTGCTGCTTGATAATGAGTAACGTCAGGGATTGTGACCAATTTGGTTTGGTAATTTTCAAGATGCCTTTGCTGCCCGATAAACTGGTCTAGTGGAACCTTCTGACTTACTGGCTCAGGCTAAGAGCGTGTAATTCTGTGGTAGAAGAACAGTCAGCCATTCAATACCACATAAGTGCACATCAATTAAAAAGTGTCTAGATATGGACAGGGAAGCTTAGTCAAATATTCCTTAAAAAAATAAATAAAACTCTGCACACTATAGATAAAACTGCTTCTTCATGACAGCCTGGAGAGCCAAAACCACTGGAAAACTATTTCTGGGATGTCAGGTGAACTTTGTTTTTCCGTTTTAAAGGGCTGCATTCAGAAAACCTACTGGATACAAGCAGCAAAGGTGCAGCAGAGATTCTGAGTAGTTCTGCAGTCAGACCCAGCTATTCTTCCTGGAATTCAGCATTTATTTCCCTCATTTGCTTGGTGCAGGGTGCTGATTTTTTGGCACTTTGAGTTCATGTGTGCAATGTGACAGAACTTAGAGGATAGGTCCCGTGCTTTCGGCACATGCTGATAATAAAACTTGTTAAAATAAATTGCTTAGCAGACACCTTGATTAAAAACAACACACCCACTTCATTGTGATGCTATTCAGGGAAATGATTCAGTGCAGTTTCGGTGGGTTTAAACAATGCCTTAGTGGCACACCTATTTTGGAGAAAGCTGACTTAAATGGGATGCCTTTTTCTGCAAGTCTATACATAGCTCACAGCCTTAAGCTGATATTTGGCGGTATTCGTGTTCTCCTGCACAGAGCCTTCTTCCTTGCGTCCTATTTTCCTATGCAGTAATGACTACGAAGTGAATTGCGTTTTCTGGAATATGATTTGTTGGTTACTTCAAGTTTCATTTTCAAAATTGTTTTTTCTTACAGGGAAAGGAAACGTTCTTAGGAATGAATTGATACAATTGAATGTACAATCAAGCCCATTAGAAATAGTACTTTTTTCTGCATATTACACAGATTGTAAAGGTATCTTAGCTCAATTAAACCTATCTCTTTGTGGCCAGTTTGAGTTGCAATTAATAAAATACTTGTATGAGCTTGTAGTCTTTCTGTTCTGTGCATAAATTGGTATTTGGAAAGAGAAGTAGAGCAGATGCTGACCCGAGTAGCAGTCAGTAGTGATAACCATGTGTCTGAGCACACCTTCATGCAGCATGCCAGGATGTTGACTGCTGTCTTTCAAATGCAATGTGCATTTTCACTGCTCTACTGCTGCCCACGTGCCTCTCAGGCGCACATTTGAGGGTGGCTCTGCAGTGGATGGTACTGTACAAATGAGTCAGTTCCTGTTCCTTTGGCTGAAGCTTCGTTAGGAGTTCTCAAAAAAGTATCTCAGAATGTGGATGTGGTCAACATAGTCATTTTTCCAGGCATCTTAAAGGAAACCCACAGCAACTGTGAAAGTGAACTTTGAACTCCCCTGTCTCTCCAGTAACAGAACTAGAGCAGTGCTGGATGGGGATACTTGTTTGCTTCAGCTTGCATCTTCTTACGCTTAGAGCTTACACTTATACACCTTGAGTTAAGCGCACGCTTCCTTATTCAGGAGCCATTTCCAATAACACTTATGCTTTTGACTGCTTCACTTCTGCAATGCATCAGCTAGACATCTTGTTAGAAACAGTTTCTGATGAGTTTTAAAGCACACCTATTTGTTAAGCAGATGTTTAAGTAATACTGTATACAGTTAAGCCCACCAAATTTTGTAGTGTTATTTCACAGTTATTATGGCAAGATATGATACAAACACTTTACTTGTATACCTTCTAGGATTTAGCATATAGCTTTAGCAGAAAAAGATCTGCCAAAGGTATCAATATTAAAGAAGCGGTCTCTATTGTTTTCTTTTCCAATGTTAAATGGGTTATTTGCATTGAAGGTGCTGCCTTGTTTGTACTCTGAATCTTATTTCGAATCACATCTTTAAAGAAAAATAGCATTATCTTTTGGACTAACTGCAGTGGGATTTGTTTTGTATATACAGAGTACTTGTGATTATGTATATGTTACACATGCTATAAGTATACCAGCATCTGGTCTCCAAATACGGTTATCTCGAAAAAGACTAGTTTTTAATACTTTTAGTTACTGATATGTGCAACTCTGATTCTTACCTTGTGTTGATGTTTGTATTTCTGTAGCACATTGGTTCCCCAGTGGTTCCCCAGTGATGCTGCATGAGGCATTCTGCAAACAAAACAAGGATATTTCCTCTTAGAGGTGGAAAGGGAACTTCAGTGTTGAGATGGTGAAGCAAATAGATGACTCCTCAAGTCTGTAAATGGAGACATATACTTCATTCAGAAGAAAATGCCACTACACAGATGGTAGGAAGATGTCTTGGTGTGTGCTGGAAAACATTACCCCCAAGTGTCTTATCTGGAAACATCTGCTCTAACTATACAGTGTTAATTATACTGTATAGGTAGAAACAAATCAGAGTGGAAAACTTGTACTGTCAGCCTCTCCAAAGGCAGCAAGAGAGGGTCAGGTCTCTTAATGTATTTAGCCTTGCTTATGGTTTTGGGGGAGGCTTTTGTAAAGGAATACAGACTTTTGTGTTCTTGTTTTGTTCCGTTACCTGTTCACAGCAGGAGAGCTGTGAATCTCTTAGGACAGAGAAATATGACTTGGTCTGAAGTTGGTCATGCTGTTAGTAGATGTAGGGTTGAAGGTCAGGGCTCCTTGTTTGCCTAGTATGGTACTCGGTATGTGTCAGAACTGTTCACAAGCCTCTTTTGTTCTGGGTGCCCTCACCCTCTCTAGAAAAGAGTAGGGGTTAATGGGACTGACAGTTTGATAATTAGTGGTTTATATGTTACTGCTTTGCATTACAAAATGTTGGGCACATCTAGGCTGCTCAATGTTTTATTGGAGCAAACAAAGTGACCTGGTTTCGGTTTTTTGTTTATTTGGTTTTTGTTTTACAATATGTCTTTATAAGAATTGTCTTTATAGTATAACAGCAGTTAAAAATTCTCTTCATCTAATATTAAGAATGAAAGTACACAGTATGAAATCTGAACCTAATATGGCCAATTTTAAGTTGTCTTAATGTCATCTTGACCTGTAATATGAATCTAGTTCTAGAGTTTTTGCTTCAAAGCTAAATTTAATTGCAGTAATGAATCTGACACATTCTTCTAACCATTAAATAGCTACTGATACAATTTTTGACTCGGGTAACCATGCTTTTATCTGAACTACTTTGTTGTGAATGGATGTAGACTTCTCCCTCATTTGTCTTCTCTGTTTAGTACAAAGATTACTGATTTTTAAGCAAAGTGTGTGTGTGAGACATGTCGGTATGCCTAGTCTCTTAAGAGAGGGAGGCCACATCGCTTATCTTTTCAGTTGTGGTCTTCATTCATGATAATAATGTAAATGCCCATGTCAGATGATTGATGGGTGTCCTCTGCATAGGTACTCTTCAGTGTTGATACATCTTGTATCCTGAGCTCTATCAGCATTTCAGAAGCACAACTAACTGGTCTTCCTTGTGCAATATTTAGTTAGTTATCTTAAAAGCTGTAATGTGCAAGCAGAGCATTGAAAACTCTACCTTCAGAGTCCACTCTGTGCCATGTTTTTATCTTATGTTATTACCCAGGAAGATAGAAGATGAAAACCTTCTTACTTTGGGGGGAAAAAAGCTATCTGCTTGGAGCAGGCATGATTCAAGAGACTTTCTTACTTGCTGTAGTATACTGTGGATACTGCAGCTATTCAAATACCTTAAATATAATAGGAATAAAACCCACAAACAATCCCATAGAACCCATCAGACTCCCCAGAGGAATACCTGGTGTTTGTTCATGCTCTGTAGGGCTGTTATTGTAAGAAAAAGAGGTAATACTTGAATTTATGATAAGACGCTCTGTTAAATTGCTGAATTTCCCAGGGACTAATGAATGTGCATTGCAATAAATCATATTGGCCAAAGTAGGTCAGGAGTAGCCTGTGTTTCTATAACATACCCTACAGCTACACTCTGTTTTGAATTTCTTTTTCTAAGTATGTTAGGATCTAGTAATAATGACTTCCCACTTGTATTTGAATAGTTATTAATATCCCAGCAGAACTCTTCAGGGTTTTCAACCACAGACTGAAGTCCTTTTTGTGAATACCATGAGCATTTAATCCACTCTTAAAGTAGTGCTTATTTGGAACAGGTTGGGGTGTCCTCATGAGAAGCTCTTATTTTTTGAGAGTTAAGAACACTGCATTACACCCGCAGTTCTTGTTGGAACTTCTTGTGTTGCAGAGTTAACTCTCTGTCTACACTACCATGCTGGAGTGTTCCTATAAGTCCTTATGCTTCAGTAATGGACATTGCTTAACCCTCATTCTGTGATTGGTATAGACTACTGCTCTCTTATAACCCAGAAAACTATTAGTAAGTAAATATTTAATCTTGTATGGATTCCTCATATTTCACATTGTTCAGGGTTTCCCTTCAAGAGTCCTTTTTCAAACACAGGATATGCTAGTCTTTTTCTCAGTCTTGTGAATTCCTATCACCACAGTCTCTGCCTGGCCTGAATAATTTGTGCTTTTTTTTATTTGAAGATCACCTTAGCCAAGGACAATTGTGTTTCCCATTTGTCCATCTTATTTTCAGGTCTGCATATGCCATATTTCAGGCTGAACATGCCTGAGATTCTCAAGTCCCTCAGCCCCAGGAATTGAGCGCTCAAGTGGGTGCTCTTCCTAGTTAGATTTTATGTAACAATAGACCCTGGTTAATATTTGTATTGTTTCTGTTGGGGATGGTTTAAAAACTATGGAAAAGTTAGAAGATAATCTTTGCAAGAATTGGAGTGACTAAGACAGCCTGGATGTTAAAGCTACTGTGAACAGATGCTTCTGCAGCCCCTGTCTCCTTTATTCCATTTCATGGTAGTTACGACTTACACAAAGCATTATTTCTGTGAGTTCTTTCTTCCAAGTCTTATATTGGGCTTTCTGAGAAAAGGATTAAGTAAAAGTTAAATCTTTAGTGTCTCTCTCTCATATTACAGTGTGGTCATATATACTTTTTGACCTATTAAGTTTGTGGCTTTATGGTTTTTCTTTAACATCCCATTTACCTCCTCCTTCTAGTCTCTGGTTACAAAATTATACCAAGATCTTTGTGTGTTGCAAGTAGCCTTTAATTTATTAGTAGGAGCATTGTCAGCATCTCTTGTTTTCAGACTTCCGTGCCTTTTTACCTTAATTTTTACAACTTCATTTTGAAACTTCATGATTAGCAATCTGTATGTACAGAGTCTTCTTGCACTGATGGAAGCAGCCACTTGTCTGTTTACATACCGATCATCTATGTGATGCTGAGCATTAGAGATCAGTCTAGCTCTGTCACTCAAATGTTAATATTGGTCCTATTAAACAACTTGGCAGATGGCACAGAAAGTAGAGGCCCAGATCCAAATAGACCTTTCTGCTTAAATACTTAAAGAACTTGTACTGGCATCCACTGTTCTCTTGCCAATGTACTTGTTCATCTGTATGTCTGTCTAATTTTATCACTGTCGCAAGAGTGTGTATGTGTGTACATATATATATATACACACATGTATGAGGGAGGGGACAGATCTTCCTTTAAATGGTTCTTTCAAAAAGACACTGTCTGCTTCTGTTTTTGTAGATTCTCCATTCCTTGTCCTTTAAAACTGCTCAGCTGGTAAACTTGTAAATCTAGAACGTGATTTCTACGGAAAAATGCCCGGGAATAAACCAAATTGCTATTGTTAAAAGCATTTATTAACTTCACCTCTGCGACCTTTCTACATTATTATCTCTGCATTATCCAAAGTTAGATATTAAATACCGTATATTTGCTTTTGTGCTACTTGTTGTTTTGTATTTAATGCAAATTTAACACTGATAAATACCAACTGGTTCTGTAGAATATACGTCCACTCAGGGGTTGCTTCTTTGTACATTGTACCTGTTGATTTTCTGCTAAGCATACTTTGCTGTTTATGGCCTAAAGACAGCTCAGACACGTGAGTTGTGGGATAAGCACCCACATTTAGGTGTCTGTTGCACAGCTGCATGCTGCTGTCATGTGATGATCTTCAGACAAACTAAAATGTGTCCCTAGCTTTACGGTTTCTTTATAAGTACTTTGTAAAACTTAAAGCTTTGTGATTCTTATTTTTTGTCGTGATAGGCCTGATCCTTTAGGTACTATGGGTACTATGAAGAACAATTTTAATCTGGAATAGCAATTGTGCCTATGGATTACTGATTTTGGACACTTTAAGTGGGTGTAGCTATGTTGTAAGCTGGAAGTTGTTGTGTTTGGGTTTCCAGGCTCTGGAGTGCCTTAATGTTCTATGGTGTTCTTTGTAGATGTCTGCCTGAATATCCTCTTCTTGAGTCAGAGGGCTTTTTATTGACAAAGTTGTAGATTTTATCTTCTTGGCCTCTATGTGGCTAATGCTCAGACCTTCTTAATGCATAGCATGCCTTACTTGTTATGTTTCCAGGAAAACAAAATCTTGTGTAAGGCACTAGGGAAGAATTGAGAGGGCTTGTTCTTGTTGAATCCAGAACTGTGGTAGCCTTTAGTGGGGATCCAGCAGGTGGTCATTATTTTCTTACTGCACGTCTCGGAGAAAGCAGGTCCCCCTGAGTCAGGAGGCAAGGCAATGCACACACTCTGTCAGTAATCCACATTCCCTGTCTTTCTTACAGTCTTATAAATGTGTCATCGGTGTGTCTTTCCTAAGCTTAGCCATGCCTGTTTGGGCAGTAGGGTAGTTTTCCATATAGAAGGCAAGCAAGCAACTTACGTTACTTTACAGCATAAATGTAGTAACAGTCATCATGCAGCTGTTTGAAAAAGGTCCCCCTGAGCTCCCTTCAGTGAGATAACTGAAGGGAGAGGGTGGGTGACAGGATGGCAAACTAATCTCTGTTTGCCACCCTGGGTTGCATCTTAGGGTGTGATGCAGCGCCAGGTGGTTGCCTGGCATCATCTGCATAGCTGCATAGTCAAGTGCCTTGTATTGTAAAGTTCAAGTAACACATGAATACTGTTGTTCTCCTCTGAAGTAAGTACTAACTGTACTTGGAAGAATAATTGCCTTTAAAGTAGGCCCCTGAGGATGATATAGAAGCATCATACTGTCAGAGCTGGGAATTGAGCTTAGGAAGTGCTGCCACTCGGCTTGTGCTCTGACTTTTGGATCAAACCTGTCTCATCTCTTGCGTGCTTTCACTTATTCATCAGGGTGCCCTTTTAGAGTGACACTTCCTTCCCTAGTACTCTCTGCGTATAAGTATTGCCATGAATAAAACACACTGTTGCTGTAAAATTAGTGCTCCTGTTTTCCATACCGACTACATACTGCACAGACTTGATTTGAGGTGGATTTTAGAGCCCAGACGTCAAAGATGATGCCCTGTTAGGGGCATCGAGAGAGGCTTTTTTAAACAACTTTAGCTGGCATCAGAATTATATTATATTTTCTTCTTCCTTTAAGCCTTGGCTCAGTTGTGGTCTGCGCTGAAGTCTGCTGTGCTTAACCCGCTTCGCTTCTATTCATGGCTCAGTATTTGCTATACTGCGGGCCTGCTATGTGAGGGCATGTGCATGTTTGGGGTGGGGCGGGGAAGCTAGCTAAAGATCTGGTAAAATCTTTGATAATGCTGAATCTTGTGAAGTGTCTGTACGACAGTGATGTTGATAAGCACCAAATATACCATTTAATGCCTGGGGGGGATGCTCATTCTCACATGAGCACTCCAGCCTGCAGTAAGAGCAGTGTGTGCGTAATACGTGCAGGTTTAGCATGGGGAAGGAGGAGAGTTGTTCTAAGGTTTTATTCTTCTTTGGCAATATTCTGTACTGTAACCCCACCCCGAGCCTGTAACCAGTGTGTGTGTGTTTCCCATGAGTAGATTTGGCTGTTCGTGTTCCTGTAATACTCTGTCTAGCAGTACTAGGAGGAATCCATCTTCCATACTTGCAGTGAGAAAAAGATAGGAGAGTTATTTAACACCCTTTGACCTGAACAGAAACTTCGTTGGCAATATTTTTGGCCTTTATATAACTACATTATTGCTCTTAAAATTCTAATTTAGTGAATGAGCCAAGTCCATTTTCTCCGCTAATCACCATTAGTGGGCAGTTATACCGGGGTATTAGTATTTACAAACAGTATCTGGGAGCTGACTGCTACTTGCTTACAAAGCAGTGTGAGCTCAATGACAAAGTGAGAGAGGAGCCTCTTAGCATAGAGCTTAAGAACTTTAATTCATGCTAATGTAACACTTCCAAGAAGTCATCATAACCTCTCCTCAAAGTTAAAGGCTCGGATGTCCTGTTAATCTTAGTGGACAGTTTGCCTAACTCCATGTTGGTCCTATCTTGTTTATACCTATATATCTTATGATTTTTTTTTTAACTATTTCTTTCTTTACACTCTAGAAAAAGAGCCAGTTTCATTATCCCTTTGTATCAAATCCTTCAAAGATCACATCCATGAAATTGATTCCAAAATAGGTCATGGCAAAAGGTAACTGTGTTTTAATTGCTGATAAATGCAGTTTTATAAACAAGCTAGTTAAGAGCCTGCTTCTGAGCATGCAAAAGCCTTTGCCTTTAGGAAGCTGTTTTAGAAGACTGTGCCAACTCTGCCTCCCTAGGCCTGCTCGTACAAGTCTCCGCCAGAGCAATTTAAAAAATGTCTTGGGCAGGATTTTCAGAAATCCCTTCAGCCCAATCAGAAACGTCACTTAACGGAGCGGTGTATAAATAGTGTGAAGCGTCAAGTGACCATCAGCTGGTCGGGCTGGGTTTGACCAATGCAGTCACAGGGTCTGAGGTATGCAGGAACTGGGATCGCTGAAAACCCGCTTTGCTGCCGAGATATCCTGCCTGGGCTATAATTATGTAACTGCAGAGGAATTTATGTGCGTAAGAATGTGTTTTAATTAGACACCTGTATTTAATGTTGGTTTCACCTTCTGTATCATTACCGTGGGTTTCTTTTTTTTTTTTTTTTTTTTTAAAAGCCACATGTTGTGCAATATTTCTGTGCAATTGCTGCCTGGGTTAACTTTTCCCTTTTCATTAAATAGCACGTATTGCAGTCATAGCTGATCTCCCCAATTATGCACTTCCTTTGTACGGTGTTTGCCTACTCACTTGAAACAATGCAGCCATCTCTCTCCCTGCATTCAGAACCCAAAGACATAATGGCTATTTGCCGAAGCTCGAAGCTGGGGTTAGGTAATTAGAAGTTCTTGGCACACTTCCTAAATGCCTAAATTCCACTGTCCTGTGCACAGTGCATGGAAAAATATTTCTTACGTTTCAGTGTACTGGCACCACAGTCTAAGCGTTTGGCTGTCCCTGGTGATGATTTTATTAAAACATGCTGAAATTGTCAGCTCTGAGTTCACAGAGATAAAGACCTTTTGTGTAACAAGCTACTGAGGCTGGCATCCAGGTGGTGGTTCTGTGGAAAGTGTCCTTCTGCCACGTTTAGATGCGTCACTATTTGGACTCTAGGCAAGCCAGTAAAAGGACACCTACTACTTCATTCTCAGGCTGCCTAATCTTTTCAGCAGCAGTTGTCTAAATTTTACCAAATGTAGTAACTTTATGGGAAGAATTGTTGCTCACAAACAAATAATCAGTACTGCTCTTCTGAATCTCTTCACTACAAAACTTAAACCCCTTCGTTCCATCTTATGTCAGTTCAGCAGCTGCTGCAGCTGATTTTTAAAAAGTTATTGGCCTTATTCAAATCGAAAGAAAGATGCTGATGCATGCAGCGGTGTCTTTTTACCTTGATTGACCTACTTAACATTTAATCATATTAATCTACTATGCCTTTATTTGGCAAGTAAAGGTAGGGCTATGTTAGGATGTGGTTCACAAGTGTTTTAGTGAACTGCCTTTGCATTTGATGCACAGCGCATCCACTAGAGTGGTTTATTTTATCTTATCTTAGTTGCCTCTTGCATCTTTTAGTGGGCACTTGAACATTAGTAGAGCTAAACAGTGTTCAGAATCTTCACCTATCTTTATTATAAAGGGTACTTCTCAGTAACTTTGCATTTCTTCCTTTCAAGTAGTAATAAGAATTCTGTTTGCACAGATACCAAGCCCAGGCACTGCTCAATAGGGTTTGAGGATTCATAGCCCAGGTTTATGGTGGCAGAACATGAACTTCATCCTGGGTACACACCAAGCAGGTCCAGCATGCTGTTCTGTGTTCTCCAAGGTGCTCCTGAACCTCCGTTTCCCATGGGAGCCATGACTGGGAAACTACTTAACTCTCCCTCATCTTCTGGGAGGTTTGGAGGCCTGGTGCTGTGCTGGGTGCACATACACCTAGTGCTGCTTTGCTCAGGAGCCACCGGCCAGAAATGCGTGTGGTGGAAGAGCTCTGTCCCCGCATGGGAGTGGGGCACGGGTAGCTCTCCCTTCTCTGCTGCTGGGCTGGGACTGATGGGGAAGGCGGCAGCACTGGCCTTTTCAGAGGACGCAGACGGCCAGCCCTGGGCTGGAGCGTGGTGGGTACCGGTAGACAATTGTGTTGTGTTCTAGTGGGTGGCTGTGTTTAGCTTTTTTTCCTTTGCGGGGGAAGGGGGTTGTGCTTGGTATGGTTTAAGGAGGAATGAGGGCAGGGAGATGCTGTGGAAGGGTTGGTTACAAAAGGAGGGAGCTGCAGTAAATGACTCTTGCGAGTCGCTGAGATGAGGTGTGTGCGCAGCAGAGAAATCTTAGCATTTCTTTCCCCCATCTTCAGTGCTGCTCTTGTGCTTCCAGTAATATTAAGTACTTACTCTTGGAGAACTTCTGATAGTTTTGCAAACTCCAAAGGTTAACATAGGGACCATACAGGGATCAGACGATGTTGATTCATGCTTAATAAGTGCAGTAAGTGTTGGTTTTGTAAACATATTGTGGAGAAGTTTAGCAGGATGTGCATACATCTCTAGTGTTTCTCTTATGGTGGGGGTATAGTGATAACCACTCTCTTTCAGAAATATTTGCTAATGAGCTGGTTCAGTATTTTCTTTATGGTAGACTAGTCTTTAATCCTTTATATTATATAAATAATGTAGACAAATATTAAGTGTCTTAAATGTAACAGTCAAAAATAAGTGTAACACTTGATTATAGTTCTGCATTTAAGTGCTTTGTTGGTGTTTTTTAACAGATTGGAAATGCTAAAATGTTTTCCATTAAAGTTGAAAGCCTTTCTAGTCCCAAATAAATTAAAGCAAAAAATATTTGAAATTTTTAATGAGGAGTTTTAGTTTGACATTTGTGTTTTCCTTACTGATGTTGACTTATTACTTTCAGTAGTAAAATCTTGAGTAAGTGTGACATACTTACCTCCAGAACTGTAAACTAGAGTGTATTTAGTTGTCATTGAAAGGTCAAGCTAGACACGAATCCACTTAGGTTGTTCTCTGATGTGCTATACTATACTGAACAGTTTCTGAACTAGCTGATAGGAGCTGGGATTCTTGCAGATTCCAGAGATGAAAGGGTTGCAAATAGCACTGAACAGTTTTAATGCAGAGACTCAAAAGCTGAACTGAATTCTAGTAAGAATTAACTTGAAATAGGTGCTCTCCTCTCTGCTAAACTATGTAGATGTGTACTTTTCTTACTGCCATGTAGGATCTGTTTTAGCACTTCAGGATCATTTCTATGCCTTTAAATTTACTTTTATTTATAAATACCTTCTCTGACAGCATTATGGCAACTTGTTTTGAGTAATTCACAAGCTCTAGTAATACACTGCTTTGAGGGTTAAGGAGAAACTTAAGGTGACTTTGGTTATAATATTGCTGTACTTCAAATTTCTGAAGATTTTTTTTTAAATGGTGTTGCATGTGTTGTGTTGCATGTGTGCTTTTGGGAGCAGATCTCTACCATGACATGGAGGTGGAGAAGTTATTTCAGATTAAATTTATGAGAACAACCTGCGAGTCCCTCAATTATAAAAAACTTATAACTACATGTCTAAAGTGAGCCTGTTCTGGCAAGATGCTTTTTTTCTTTCCTGCTAACAGTCTACAAGAAATCTGTGTAATCTCAACTACAGAGATCTTTCTTTAAGAAGGCTGATTATCTATAGAGCTCTGTGTGTGTGTGTGTTTGTTTTGTTTTCTTTTGTTCATTTGTTTTATACTGATTTCTTTTTCTAATTGTTTCTGCAGGTCCTGTTGGACTAATGCTGTGGATTGATCAACCCAGAACTTGTAGTTGCCCATCAATCGCTCAGTAGTCAGTGTAGATTCTGTCTTTACAATCAGCAGCTACATCTGGCTACTGGGTCTCTGATGACATCTCATACCTTCTTGTAGACTTTGGTTGGTTGGATTTTTATCTTCTCTACTAGGTGCAGAGCAAGTTCATAGTGCTAACAAGTTCATATCTGAGGTGTGGCCCCAAACAAACGATTGAATATCTGTTGGATCTCCTTTGCAGTAGAAATCAGATGAAATAACTGGATGTTGTGTGTTTGGAAGCAACAGGTATTTTTACTGCCTAGTCTTGGGGCTTGTAGTAGTCAAACTGATGAGATTAATGTTTACAAATCTAGGCTAAGAAAATAGCTGATAGAACATTTTTCAATGAAAATTAATTATTCACTGCCTATCCTTTGCAGGCTAATCCAGGTGCCTCATCAGATTGCATGATTGCTACTGCTGGGGAGAGGATAAGTACTGTGAACTGCGGTGTGCACAGTCGTTGTTTATCAGTTGTATGGGCCGACTGTCCAGGTTTGGGGCATGAACCTGGCATACAATGTAGATTTCTGTGTTTGTTAAGCAACAGCTACATTGTCTGCTGGGTTTCCAGCTGCCTGGAAATACAAAGTGGAGGGTTATCTACTTTTTATTATTATTATTTATTCTTATTTTTTGGTCAAGTCAGTCTTTTGTAATCTCTTACAAATATCTTTCAATCTCTATGATGAAAACAATGCAGTTGAGGTTAAATTGCTGCCTCTCCATTTATGCAAGGGATCCAGCTGGTATCAACGACAGCTCACAGCTCAGAGCCAGTGTGGGCCTGAAACTAATTTAAAAAAAAAAAAAAGAAAGAATAAAAGAGAGGGAAGAAGAAAAAAAAAAAGATTGAAGTATTCCAGATGCTTGAACTTGAACGTAGCTCTTGGACAGAAGCTAATGTGTATTATGTATGTAAACATTAGCTTGCCTTGGTAATGGTCCTTCACTCTTTCGCTGACTTTAGGTATAGAGAGCTGTATCCATTGCTGTACAATTAGGGATATTTTTGAGAAGGAAGTAGTAGGAAGCTATTTATAGGCCTGAACTGATTTATTATTTTAGGCCAGTGCTACACGTAGCATGCCTTATAGACAGAAAGTGTCTAGAAATAACCGAGGGGGAATAAGCTAATGTCTTGACTGTTGATACCAGCTGAATCTGTTGCTTCTTGAGGTGCCTGAAGTTTGAGCACTGTATCCAGCCATGCAGTGACAAAACGGGCAGTTTCAGTTTGAGAAGATCAAGCCTGGAATAGCTGAGGACTGCAGTCCTTTCAAACCTGGCCTGCAGTCCCAGCAGTAAATGGGGAAGCTTGTGCATGTGCTCGGGCAGCATGTCTGCTGTTAACCCTGCACTGGCAAAGCTCAGTGGCATTTCCCCTCTGATCATGGAAATCCAGAGAGTTGCTGTGGGTGCTCCAACAATGAAGAAACACAGGATTTGGTTAAAGCTGCTGTGTGTCTGTTGATCCAAAATACACATATAGTTCAAGAGGCATTTTGAACTTTTCTGTTTGAATGGTAATACTGTAAGAGGCTGGGTTGCTACAAAGGTTCCTAAGTTAGTGCTTTTATAAAAATTGTGCTTGTGTTAAAACAAATAAAAAATTTGTGGAAAATACTGTGTCTTCCTGTTTACTGTATCAACCTCAGGTTTGCACTGAGCCTTATTCGACTGTAAACCTGTTAATTGCCATGTCTGGTGTACACAGTCCCTCAATACTTGTCAGCCTGAATGTGTTCAAAAAGTACATATTCACTTATGCATTTCTATTTCAAGTAAAAAGCTGTAGGGAATTACATACAGCTGATAAACAGATAATCGTTTCCCCCTAAAAACAGTGACTGTGAATTGTCTACGTAGCTTTGAAAACTGCTTGTTTTCTTTGAACAATGTTTGTCCTTTGCTTTGTGCTGTTTTCTGCTGCGCTATTTCATCTGTGGCATTTAGGCCTCAAACTTCACAAAGTTGAAAAGCCTTCTGTGTCCCAGTGTTTTTCTTAAATTGACATTTTCCTCAATATTGTTAAGAGAAGGAAAAGAAAAAGTCAATATATTCCTCTTGGCAATATTTTGGTGGCTTATCTAGCTTCCGTAGGACTAAGATACTAGCAGTTTTTAGTGTCACCTTGTCCTGTGCATACAGCTGAACAACTGAACTTTCAGAGATTCATGTCAAAATATGGTAAGTCTACCCAATTTGTTTATAGAGCAAGCGCTATGTAGTGATTCAAAAGCAGATCAACCTACTGTTTAGCATCAAGCCCCCTCTCCTATTTAGTTTCACTTCCCCACTGTTTTTCAGTTAAGCTCATGGTGTTGAAATCCCCTTTGTGGGCAGGTACTTCTGGTTCCTCTATTTTTCTGTCATGCTACTTGCTTTTGTATACAGGCACCTTTAATTAAAAAAAAAAGAAAACAAAAACACTCCTCCCTGTTACCTTATTCTGAGGTTTTCGTCTCTAGCTTTTACTCTTATTTATATATNTTTTTTTCCTTCTTTTCTTAGTCTGTATGGCTTTCATTGAAACTGGCATAAATGCCTAGCTCTTCCCCTTCTACACTGGGAGTACCATTACTACTGCTGGTTAAACTGATGCTGTAACAGCATCTTGAAACTCTCATCCAGCTTCAGTGGAAGAAACTATCTCCTGTGACATGATTTTTCCAGGTATTCGAGCTTAGTGTTTGAGACTGTAGAACAGGGAATTGCCTCATTATAGCATCCCTGAAACCTGCGTACATGCAATAAATGGTGAGAGTGCAACAATAAATTCCCCAGACCTTTTCCTTCTCTAAAAGGCAAAACATGGTGTTTAGAATTCGGGTTTAATTTTTCTTCCTTGCACAATTTGCTTAAGCAAATAGCTAGAAGTAAGAACACAGTGACAGCTATTTCTGCTTGCTGGCCTAGGAGATCAGAGAAGATCACAGTACTTTCATCACTCTCTTTTCTTTTGACTGCGTTCACGTAATAGTTTTCCACACTGACACTTCTTCCTACCCTGTGACTCTCCGCTGGAGTTGACTTGTATATCTGTGTAAATTATAGTTCCAGATATCAGGTTTTTGAATTCTGGCTCCAGACAACTTGAAAAGCATCACTGCTTGCTTTTCCTCTGTTCAGCACAGAGTATCTCTGTGAACTCCGTCAGCTTTATATTTTGTGCAAGTTAGACTTAGTAGGACCAAAAGTTTAGATCTTGAAGACTTACTACTTACATCTACCTCTTACTCTTGCTTTTGATGCGTGTAGAGCACACTGCTATGTCAGTACACAGTAGTGACAAATGAATTCTGTCAGTTCCCTCACAAAACATGGAGTGATTAAGGTTCTGAAACTGCAATAACAAAATGAAAACCTGGAAAACACAGCTCTCTATTTAATAGAGTAAGATGGCTGCTTTAGTGAATGGCTTGCTTTTATTGCTAAAACCCATGAACAGTCGCTCCTAATCGGAGAGCTCCACCCATTCAGTAGATAGCTTGTAATTAAACCATATAAACCTGCTTCTGTAACTTGAACCTGCTTTGCTCTTCTGAATACCTGAATGGATACTCTGTCTTGTACAAAACTGCTTCCCTGGGCTGCGTCTTCCAGGCTTCACCCAGCACAGAGGAATTTCTTCAGGAACTGCCTGTTGAAGGACTGAGCAGAAGGAAGGGTTTTGGAGCAGTGTCCTAGAAACACTCCTGACAGATACCTTTTTCCTTGGCATCAGCAAGTAGTTTTTCAAACACTTATAATTCACCTGGGGCTCCTCACCGTGCCTGCCTTTTAATGAACCGTGGTGGTGTCCACTCAGCTGACACTACTGCGCTTGGCTTTCTTGAGCCGGTAAATGCCCCACTGGGTTCACACTGAAAATTCCTCTTCTGAAAGGATGTTTCAAGTCCCAGGGCCTGTCCTGGAGCATCTGTGGTGGTATCTCCCTGTACCACACACGGCCCCAGCCCAAGCTCTGCAGCCTGGAAGTGCTTTTGCACAGTGCCACAGCAGTCATAGGTGTTGGTACTGCGACCTCTTGGTTACTGCAGGAAGCTGGGAAGACTGCATCTCGGTTGTCTGCGTTTGCAGAACAAGGCTCCGCTGAAGGGTGTTGAGCTTAAGTAATACGTGGAACCACATATGTGCTCCTGGCAATGAGGATCAGTGCAACTTCTGTACCTATCCCACCAGTGGCTCACCTGGACTCATAAAATCACTTAAGACTCTAGTCTTGAAATCCATTTTAAAAATAACAATTCTCCCTTGTCTGACCCTAATTTCTCATGCTATCTCAAAGGAGATTCTAAATTATTTTATTTATTTATTTGGGTAAGTGATGGAAGAACTGCTGATAGCTTTAAAGTGACACAAAGTTCCATCACGAATATGATAGTGGTCTCTGTGCGGTATAACAGTGGATTTTATTTTGAAAGGCTTTGGAGAATGGGTGCTGCTTCTAAACAGTAACAAACTTTTTTTTTTATCCTTTTAAGTTGAATTTTCTAGGTTCTTTTAAAGGTTTTGTTCTGTGGGTTGCTAAGTAACACCTGCAGATGCTAAATCTTCCATTTGCTTTGAATGCCAGTCTTCCATGCAAAACGCCTTTCCAAAATTAGTGTCTGTCAAGCCCCTGAAAGGTAGCGGTGCTGTAATTCAAGTCAATCATGTTGCCTGCAGTAGGTGTTAATTCTCCCATTCTGAGACATTTGCAGAATCACTAATATGGTGAAGCTCTGATTTTTTTTTTCCTTTTTAAGCGACAAGAAAACAGTACGTTCTGTAAAGAGAAGTGCAGGTGAGCCACCTGTAACAGCAGTTTGTTCATTACAATGATAAAGAAAAATAAGGTGTAGAAAGAAATACTAAAGACTGCAGGAGAGAGAGCTGGAACAATTAGGTATTTATTTAGCTTTTCCATGCCTCAAGGCTGGCCAGCCAATACCTGAAGGTGTAGATGCTGAGGGTTTTAGGGAGTGACACGTATCAGAAAGATGTAAGGGAAGTTTAGATTTGAATGAACTTTGTCTAAAGACTGCTTACAGGAGTCTTTAGAAAGAATAAATTTTATAGAAATAAGTTCCCCAAGCTCCTGTACAAATTCATTATACTATGTCACTAGATCTATTTGCTTTAACAGGCATCTGGGGTATTTTTCTTCCTCTGTACACAGGTATTTGTTCCCCTGCTGTTGATACAGTTCAGACAGGTCTGCTGTGACCGTTTCAAGGACAGTGTCAGCAACTGTGCCGAGAGCAGGAGTTGCAGTTACCTTCCTTGGACGCACTCACTCCGAGGGGAGGAAGGCGCTCTTAAAAACCTTGCAGATAACTGAGTTTATTGACTATATTTAGAGAAGGTTGAAGGAGGAGGAGGAGAGGATCTGGGTTTCTGAAGGCTTTGGATACTGCTCAAAAGAGTTATTAGCTGTAATGACACAGCCTATGTAATTAGAATACAACCCAAGAGAGTAGGAAACCCAAATTCAGTTTCTTTCTGGCATTACCTAGTAATTGCCCTGACCGCCAGGTTTTAGCCTTTTGTAGCAGCAGGATGTATTCCTTTATTAAAGTAGCATTACTCTCCAGCAAAGAAATGAAAGTTCACACGAGTAGGAACACAAGTGTGTGAAAGAAGCAGCAGCCTGAGAAGCAGTGTTGCCGTAATGGTGTTGTGTGTGTCAAAGCACCCCTTCCTTAAGGTGCGAAGGTGCGTGCACTTCATTTTCACCTGCGCCGAAGGAAGACCTGAGCTTGGCCCTGGTGTTTGTGATCTGGTAATGAAAGAGCTTGGGGCTGGAACCTTTCCTTTCCCCCACCTCCTCGTGGTCCTTTAACTCAGCAGCTTCCCTGGCAGTGGGAGCGTGCTTGCCCTCACCCTCCAAAAATAGGGACATATAAGCAATCGAACCCCAAAATGAATCAGGTTTTGAGTCAATAAAAAGAACTAAACAAACATGAATATCCGTGTTGTCAGTTCCATATGCAGCACAGAGTGTTTAAAAATGTATCATAAAGACACTTTGGACCATCCTGTAGCAGATAATGCTTGGGCGCTGCTGATGGCAGAGGGCAGCAGACAACTGGCAGCCCCAGGATCTCTGGTGCGAGGTTCAGGGGGCCGGTAGCACCTAGGCAGACATTCAAGCACCTACGCAGGTACTCATGGTGCTACCAGAACAAGACTGAACTCCCTCAGAAATGGGTTTAACCACAGTAACAGCCTTCCTTGAGTGCTGTGTTGATGTTCATTGTTTATCTGCTTAGCCTCGTCATATTTGGAAACATTGCTCTATTCTGACATATGACTTTTCCCAGGAGCAGCAAAACTCACAACTAAGATTTCACAATAAAAATTCTGTTCCTCTTTGTGGGAATGTTATAGTAAAGCCATGACAACTCATCTGGCACAGGATTGCTTAGTTTTCAGCAAAGACTTTTTTTCTCCCCATCATCCCTGCACGGTTTTTGATGTGTTTCCATGTGCTGGGGTTTTGTTTTGTTTGCTTTATTTTTTCTCAGGAGGACGGAGGCGGATCATTTCGCTTTTAGCCTCCCAGCCATCCACTTGGAAACCAAGCAATAGGTATGAACAGCCCGAGTCCGGGCTTGTGTGTTTCCCTGTCATTCAGCAGTGGAATTGCTCCTAATTTATGACCACGTGAGCGAGTTCAGCACCAGGCCCTTAGGATCCGTTCAGCTGGTGCCGCACTGCAGTTACGCATCGCCCTCCAGGCAAAGGGTGGGCATGGGCGCAGAATTGCTGAGAGGTGACACAAACACGTAGGCAATAGCTTAAATACGAGGTAGCAATTCCAGACTTGCATGAGTAGAGAGGCTGGTGTACCTGCAGCCACTAGTGAAGCCATTAAAGATCAGTCGCTAGTCTCATTCCCTGGCACGGTGCTGGTGGCAGGTTAGTGCAGGCTGCT
The DNA here is from genome assembly GCA_013389825.1 of Crypturellus undulatus. Lineage (NCBI taxonomy): Eukaryota > Metazoa > Chordata > Aves > Tinamiformes > Tinamidae > Crypturellus > Crypturellus undulatus. The sequence continues at coordinate 253,273 of VWPW01006329.1, read as the reverse complement.
TCTGTAAGGCAGGGATACTCCTGGAGGTTGCTATTCATGTCTCTAATCTTCCTTTTGGCCTTTTTTGTACTATGGTGCATAGGGCTGAAGTAAAAATTGTTTTTACCCTATTCTACTAGTTCTTTTTCCGAGTACCAAGTTAATTGAGCGGATTGCAGTAAGTTACACTACGGGTGGCAGTGTAACAGCTGAAAAGTCATTAGATTATCTTTTATTTTTCTTTCTTTTTGCAACCTTCTCTTGAGTTAAAGGGAATATTGTGAGCAAAAAAACATTTATGGTGAAATCCAATCTCAGCTGAAGTGCTGGGAAATTCTTTTCATGATCACAATTTGCACCCAGCCAAATTTCTAATTCACAAATAAGGTGTCATTTTCCTGCATTCATTGTTAGCTGCGACATCCAAGTAGTGTCACTGCACATTTTGGATGTGGAAGACACACATGGTTTCTCTTTCAAGGAGGTAGACAGAAAGGAGGTTTTCAAAGGTGCAGTGTTGCAAGGATAGAAAATAAAACCCCAGTGGCACTGCCAGCACCTCCGAAGAATTTCCCCTCAAATTGGTAGGCTGACCTTGGTCTAAATATGTTTGCTGCATGTTACTGAAACTATAGTTCAGGTTATGTTGCTGTTACTATTATAATCCCTAGGAAGTGGGTGTTTATAAATGCAGTCAACATTCCCTCTGAGCAAAGACTGGCCTTAAAAGGGAGTAGTCCCAACAGCAAAGAGGATTATTTAAAGAAAAGAGAAAAGGCTAAATCTTTGCTGTTCAAAAAAAAAAAAAAAAGGAAGTAATATTAAAGCATTCCTGGCACACATAAAAAACTATCCTGTTTTGACTTTTATTAAAAAAAATATTTCAAGAGAGACTCTGATAATTTTTGATGAAAATGAACTCATCGCCTTTTCTTTTTTTTTGTATATGCAATTAATTGTTTTTTGTTTAATTAAGCAAAAAATAACACTAGCACATCAGTAGAAATACACCGTCATCAGTAGCATTGCAGTATCCAACTGCAGGGAGTTACGGAAGTGAAGGATGGGCTTCTGGTATTTCATTTACCCCTCTCCATTCTGTTCAGGAGTACCCTAACACGTTGCTGCTTAGCCCTAGGGGGATGTGGGGCTAAGCACACGCAGGGGGCACCTGCCCAGCTGCCGCTCCTGGCAAGGGGAATGGGAGCCCGTGGCTGGGGGCGGGAAGGTAGAAAGGATGTGGGCATGCACAGAACTGGGGCAGGGGCCTCCAAAACTAGGTCACCACTAAGTGAGGTTTGCCAAGTCACAGTTTTAACATAGGCACTTGTATTCCACCTAAGTCCTGCATGAGATCTGGCTTTAATCAGCATCATGAATAAAATCACAACTTTTTTGCAGATATCTTCACTATTTTCGTGGCATTTGTTTTCTCTAGTTTGAAGTATGACAAGTTATGCCCTCTTCAACCTTTCTCTTATACCTTCTCCAAACATGGATACCCTTACGGAAATTATACATTGTCATCAGAGGCCAAGTGCTGGGGGCTTCTTCATGACTGGTGCACCCCTTTCCCAGCCGAGCTGATGTTCATAGCAAGTTTCTCCTGGGTTCCTTGGCAAATTGGGTGCTTTCAGGAAAAAAAGGTGCAATGTTCCCTTTGTGTAGAGTGCACACGGATCTTAGCCATACATGCATCTGTCTGTCACTGACACACGTGTACTGTGTTACAGAATGAAGTTGAGGAACATCTGTCCAGGTTAGGTAGCAGTTAAGTACTCCCAGCACCTGAAATCATCTGAGCACAAGACTTTCCCTGAAGAGGAGTGTCAGAAGAAGACCTTTCAGTCCTTGAGACTTTTTCCCCCTCTGAAAGAACCCTGAATCAAGAAAGCAAAAACGATCACAAACTTCAGCATCATATTTCTGAATGCTATGGAGGGGCAAACAAATGAGACAAAAGCAACATTTTTCAGAGCCTGACGCGCTGTTGAAGGGCTGCAGTCGGTCACTGGTGCTGCACAGCCTGAACTCAACCCAGGATACTTGCAACTGCAGAGGCGCGTCTCTCCCTATTCCCCACCTCCTACCGTTTCGGACAGTGTTTGCGCCCAACTTGTTCAGATTGCCTGCATCAACAAAACTGCTTTTTGTTTGTTTTCCAAACAATCTATACTCACACATGCAGGTAGAGGTATCTGCAGGGCCAGCTCTCTTTGCAAGCCGTGCATGGCACCGTGCTGGGTGGCTGTAGCAACAGAACAAAACGCAGGTGAAAGGAACCCCTAGTTACATGGCTGATCCAGCTAAGCCCTGCCACAGTTAAAGCTGGTGGATGCAACTCTTGACTGTAGTGTTGTTGTATCACAGTGCTGCCTGGCTACAAAGTGGTGCTGCTGTTGGAGAATTTGGGTCAGCCTGAAGGAGCAAGAGAGAGCCTATGTACATGTGCAGTGAGGTTTCTGTCTAGATTTTTTATGTTGCATAAGCTTTTTCTTTTGTGGGGATGTGCCAGTCTGTCCATCATAAGAGCTGTCTGTGACATGCTTTTAGTGTTCCTCCCAAAGCTGTGCAAGTACGTACTGCCAAGCAGAAGGATTGCTCTGAACAGAAGAAAAAAAGGCAACCATGAGCAAAAAATGTAGAACCCTGTATTTTCTCCATTGCATATTCAAAGCTGGGTCAGTAAGGTGGAGAGTTTGGAGGAGGACTGCGAATTTCCTGTAGTAGCTCACAAGGGGTGAGGCTGGAACCACTACATGGGTTTTTGCTCTTTTATGCTCAATTGTGATGCAAATGCTGATGGCTGCTTAACAGGCACAGCAAAGCGGGAAATGATGAGTCATATGTACTCATAGCTTGTCTGAACAAGCAATGTGCAAGTCAAGTTTCATTTAAATGCCGCAGAACTTTCCGCAAGGGATTGCTTTCACGAGGCAGGGCAGTGGGAAGCTGCTCGGCGTTCTGGCAGCGCGTGTGGACCCCTCACACAGCGAGGTTTCATGGTACCAAAACTGTCCAGATTCAGTGCTGACTGTCCTATCAATATCACAGATAAACATGACATGAGCCTTCGCTGGAGTACATTGTGAAATACAGCATGGAAAATTTGTATTGCTCTTTAAGGGGTGATCACGTCTCTCCGGATGTGGGGGAAAATACCCTCCCGATGGAGAGAAAACACCTACAGCGCTCCGGCAGTTGGGAAGAACTGGCTGGCTGCCCTTCTGGTCTGAGAGGTTCAAAGAAGATTTCAGCCTCTAACACAGAGATACTCAGTAGGTCTTTAGCTCCAGTTCGGTTTGCAACAGTGCTCTTTAACATTTTCCTCTTAAAGTATGATCTCAATTATTTCTCTAACATTATTTTAAATACTATGGTGATATTTCTGTTTATCTCCTTTAGTAAAAGCATTCGCTTCATCAGCAGAATACTTTCATTCTCCGCAAAGGGAGGGATATCTCTATGGGCAATGAAAGGAAAAGAGCTTATGGTGAAATTGGTAGCAGAATTCCCACTGACTTCAGTAGACACAGGAATAAAAACCAAAGTGCGTGCAAATCACTGAAGACATCTCTAGTGCAGGAACGAAAAGTGTAATTTCCACAGCAAGCATTTCCATCTGTAGTTCAGAAATACTGTCCTTTTCCCAGCAGCTGTTCTGAAGGCTGATTTGAAGCCCGGTCCAAACTGCCTGCTCTCCGTGCTGGAATGTTACTCAAATAGGTGCATGAAAAACAAGTCATGGTTGTGCAAAGCAGCCGAGGGAGCTACATTTTAGAAACCAAGGTGCTGTGTGTGTGTAGTAAAGACACAATCCTTTGAACTGCAGAGTGAAAAGGACATACTGCAAAGAGAATGAGAACATAGATCTGCTGGTTTGAAAACTACTGTCTGAAAAGTAATCCAGTTCCCAATTCAGAATTAAAACAGCCTTCCTGTTAGTGCAGTGCTGCAGTCTGTCACTGTTGGCAGCAAGAGTTTTCCTTCTGCACTGACTCTTCTTGTTTTTTAAGTATCTGTAAGAACATGTGTGAGGAACAAGGTCTTTCTGCATGTTAGTGAATTAATAAAACTTTGATGACTGCCCCATTATTTGAAAGCTGTACAGTTGTGTGGTATTTTTGCACATACCACTTCATATGCAGTGCCATTTGAAAAACAAGTGTATTTTCTACCCCAGATTTGCCTTAGATCTTGGGCACCTGCTTTCATTCTCAGAAATTCGTCTTGTATTTAATCACCTGGCTAGTAAAGATGAAAAGTCTGATTCAGATCTTGCAACTGGTGATATAAATCAGTAGGAGCATTACTGACTTAAGGTTTTTATTTACTTCTGCTAAAATTACTAATGAAAACTTTAATATTACTTAATGAAAGCAGATGCCAGGTAAAGCACTTGCAAGTGTCCTATTATTCAGTTAATGCGATTTCAGTGAGTCAGTCAAAGGCCGCCGCTCCCGGAACAATTTAGACGAAGTTGATTCAAGAACCGGGGAGGTACCGGGTGCACCAAGTGTCGCTGAGCAAGCAAGTACGCGCAAGCAGCACCAGCCAGCACGTGGCCGTGAGGAACCCTAAAGCTCAGGGTGAGATTTCTGCGTACGAGCGTTTCCTGAGACACAATTTTGATGCCAACTGTGGTACACGACACTGATTTTTGAAAAGCGCAGCAATAATCAGAAGGGCATCTAATCCCAAGGTGAAGCATAAGCTGTGCAGCAAAGAATGGCAGTCACTCTGAGCTCCCTTGTCTGAAATAGAAAAGTTCTCAAGAAAACTTGTGGAGATCATTGCCCAAACAATCCTGTGCATGATGTATGAGTTACTTATGAAGGGAACCAATTCTTTTGCTGAATCCAGATAGACGTGCAAAACAATCCATCTTATTTGGAATGAACTGTTGGATTGACTAAACACAAATGTAATTAGCCTTTTCTCTTTTGCTTGGTGCTTGTCATTTAAAATAATAAGGAATCAGGAAAGAGTTTTACCAAAAAACTACTCTTGTTACCGTTGTGAAAAATGTATGTCCTTTCTACAGGCTGCTCTATAGCTGTAATCTTTATCATCCGATAAGGAACTTTATCATCACCAAACCTAAATAAGAACAACCTAGTCATTGTGTCCTATCAGTTTGCTTATTGCTGTAAAAAAGCAAAGTGCTTGTATTTATTTATAAAAGATCTAGAGTGCACTACAGGAGTGGCTCCTGTGACTAAAGGAGCTGTCCTCAAGTGTAATTTAAACTTTCTTGCTCATTCATAACCACAACCACAAGGTTAAACTGACCTCCTCTGTTCTTCTGAGTTTCATCCCTGAAAAATGCACTGACCTTCCACCCCTGCCAAAATTAGGGATGTTCCCTTCGCATCAGTTTTCAGGCCAATACAAAATCCCATCCCAGGTATGTGACTAAGTCTTAGTCATATAAACACAAGTTTTTCATTTTGAATACATTAGTAATCGTCCTTCTTTCTCTCAATATTTTATAGTTTTCTCTCCTAAAAACTATGTCCTAGTGGTATGAAAATTAACATATCAACCTCAGTCCTTTTGGATGACACTGTAAACACGCAAGCTGAAAGAATGAAAAGCTTGAAGGAGACAAATTGTTCTCAAACCACTACAATAAAGAAGCAAAACATTGCATGCGACGTCAGAGCAGGCCTTGTGAAGGGAACAATAAACTCCGAAAGGAAGGAGGCTCTGGTCTCTTCAGTCTCTCGGAGCATCCAGGATCTTCCAGCATGTTCTCCTCTCTCCAACTAAAATACCTATTCAAATGCATCTTACCCAGTGCACAATTTTTAACAGTGACAGATGGCAAAGAGAAGTGTTCAGAGAAGCTCAGAAAAAGAGATTTTGAATTTGGGATTTGGCAAACATTGCTCTGATTTACTATTCTCAAAACTCTGTTCTGTGGGGTTAGTATTAGAGATTCACTAATAAGTAAGTCTGACATCTGGCCGCCCTGGCAGCGGAGAGACCCTCAAACAGCAGGACTGAGTAGCAGCTGAGAACTAAGTGCTGTTGGAGGCTAAGCCCTGCACGCTGTGTATGCACATACACTCATGCATATGTATCTTTAGAGAAGTGCTGTACCTGCACTCCATGTCTCATCTAACGGCTTTCATACTGAAAGCTAATGCTGAACAGGTACATATTGGTAATTTTCAAGCCCAGTGATGTGATGCTTTTTTTTCAGGTAGTCTCTCATTGAGTTTCTGGTTTTTGAGTTTCTTTTTCCTTTAGAAGAAAAGGAAACTTAGCAAGTATCACAAAGCCCAGCCCTTAAATGCCTGGCTTGGATCCAATTTACTTGAGTATATAAGTGCAGAGGAGAGAAGCAGTTGATTATTAAAAAGTCTAGCCTAATAGAAAATAAATGAAAAATGCTCACAGATATTATTGATCTCATTTATATTTCCTTACGCTCAGTACTTTAACCTGATAGGGTAAAAGCTAACTGTGAAATACATGTCAGCCCCATTGCCAGTTTAGTGTCAGGAGGAAATTCATTGCATGAGAGACCAAACCTTCCTGTTTCAATTTCTTTTTAATGATTGGCAGCAAAGTATAATCCAAAATCAGTCAGAATAGTGAGTAAATGTTCAGAAGGAAAAAAAAAAAAAAAAACCCAGGAAATTACCTGTATGTTAGCCAGGACTGCTTGTCTTATGAAAACATCTGCAAGTAGATGGTGATAAAATGGTCTTGAAATATCTCCAAGAACCTCTGTTTCCTTAGAAGATACTACATATATATCACTCCGCAGGAGAGAACGAAAGGTGTTCACCTCACCAGCCTGACCCCATTCTGCCAGGCTTGCTCTCTTGCTGTGAGCAATACATTTTTTTTTTTCATTCCTCATCTTTCTGATGCCAGTTTCATAGTTAAAGCAATTAAGTCTACATTGGGTGGGTCAGCAGAGATGATGCCAAAAGCACAGTCTAGCTAAAGGTGATGCAATAGGTCCATTTATTACCTTAAACCGTGGTATTAAAGAAGATAGAAAAAAAAAAATGACAAAACATGGTCCGGCATCTTCACTTCTCAGCTCATGGCTGAATAGTTATTTGCATTTAGTGAAGGCAGCTCCTCCAAGCAATTTCCCATTCTTGCTCCATCCAGCATCATGCCTGCCAAAGTGCTACTGCAGTGTGCGCTAACATGTCCATGGTAGCTCCAGCTAGCGAGTAACAAGAACATCAAAATAAGGCAGTGCTGGCTTCAGCACAAGTCGCCACTACAGTATAACACTGAGAACTTGCATTTCTGTTGTAAGCACTGCATTAAAAACCTATGCTGGGGCATCTTCACTGCTGCTTTTGCTAGGGCTTGCTAGCATTATTATGCTATCCCGTCATTTTACTGTATCATAGAATCATAGAATCATAGAATGCCTACTGGCTCTTCTATAAGGCAGTAGGTTTTTGTCATATTCTACCGGCACACGCAGGGCCACNTCTCCAGAGAAGGAGACTCCACAACCTCTCTGGGCAGCCTGTTCCAGTGCTCTGTCACCCTCACTGTCAAAAAATTCTTCCTTAAGTTCCTGTGGAACTTTCGGTGTTTCAGCTTGTGGCCATTTCCTCTTGTTCTGCCACTGGCCACCACTGAAAAGAGGCCGGCCCCATCCTCCTCACTGCCTCCCCTGAGGTACTTATAGACACTAATTAGATCCCCTCTCAGCCTTCTCTTCTCCAGGCTGAACAGGCCTGTATAGATAACTTATTTCAACAACTCCTTTCTGCTGGCTCTTCTATAAGGCAGTAGGTTTTTGTCATATTCTAATGCGTTTTTTCTCTTTGCATTTTTCTTTAAAAGCTCCCATCAGAGAGAGTAGCAGGAGGGCTGGTGTTTAGTGTGGCACAATCCATGTCTAGTAATCCCAGCCTGGTTTCCAATAGCCTATCTGAAATGCATGGTTACTCCGAGATACTCATTCTCCACGAGCGCTGGCTGAGCAAGCGGACCTCAACAGCCTCTCTGAGTACATCAGCAGAGAGAAAGTCTTGTTTCACTGCTGCCGCTTGGAGAACCCTTCGTCAACTTCCGCAGAGCCGAGATTTCACGCTGGGTATCCCTGCTTCCCCACAAGTGCCGCATAAGCAGACACACAATCCCCAAGTGGATGCTAAGACTGGTTAGACAGGAGGACTCTATGGCCACACCAGCTTTCTCCAGGCCCTGAAGTAATGTAACAGTTTTGTACATTACATACTAAATCAAATAGTATGATTTAGCACAGCAACAGCACAGCAAATTGGTAGGAAACCAAAGGTGGATGTAGCCATGTTGTTAATGGGATGCAGGATGGAAAATGAGGAATATGCAGCTTTTCCCACAACATGTCAACTAGGAAATGTGCTATATCTAGTGTCTAACCAAGAGCTAAGGCTCCTTGATAATGCACCCCACACAGGCTAAAATAAACCCTAGGGACATATAATATAACCTTTGCTAGGAAAGGAAAGGAGAAGATCAATAATAACAAAATCCCCATATGCCAGCTATCTTCTACAGACTCCCCTGGAGTGTGGTAACATGCCCTGCCAAGGAGACCCATCAACCACAGCCAAACAAATCTCCAAGCAATGAGCACCGATTCTCTGATAAAGGACTGCTCCTTGTTCAGGCCCAAATATCCTCATTTCACCTTAATGCATGATTATTGGCTCCATCCTTTGCCACCATATACCATGAAAAGCAAGCAGAAAACAAAATCTCAAGGGAAGGTTAATGGCATGCTTGCTAATTAGGAAGCATTGTTAAAAGCATTAGCCCCACATAATAACTACTGACCCATTTGAGCATATTTCCAAATGCTCTTTGCTTTTTGGTGTTGGCTTGTTCTACAGCTTTGGATTATACAGTTGCCTTAAAGCCTTCATTTTAAAGCACGCATTGCACTCACCCATCTGGCAACTTTATGCTGTATAATACAAGGGAGTGAACAGTATGTGGCATAAATTACAGACAAGAAGAATGCAAAGGCACAGCATGTAGGGTAAATTAAAGCAAGCATTCTTCATGGCCCATAGCAGAGAAGGACAGAGCAATTTTGCATTATAAATACTGGAAAAACATGTGTTTTAAAATGAAAAGTTTAAAATAAATAAAAAAGATATGCCTTCAGAAGAAGGCAGCCTGTTCCAGTGGCAGCAGTGACCATGTAAGAGCACAGGAAGGAATAAATAAAGGGATAATGCTTGCTAACGAGAGGTAACAGATTGCAGTAGGAGAAGAAAGAAAGAAAGAAAGAAAGAAAGAAAGAAAGAAAGAAAGAAAGAAAGAAAGAAAGAAAGAAAGAAAGAAAGAAAGAAAGAAAGAAAGAAAGAAAGAAAGAAAGAAAGAAAGAAAGAAAGGAAAGAAAGAAAGAAAGAAAGAAAGAAAGAAAGAAAGAAAGAAAGAAAGAAAGAAAGAAAGAAAGAAAGAAAGAAAGAAAGAAAGAAAGAAAGAAAGAAAGAAAGAAAGAAAGAAAGAAAGAAAGAAACCAAATGCTAAGATGGAGCAAGGGAGCCCCAGTGGACTTTTAAAAAAAATGAAGAGCACAAGCTGAAAATGAAAGGAGCACAAAACATGCAAGAAGATCTGAGGATAGAAACCATTTTGGTCATTTCTTTTGTGGTGTGAATAACATACCACTTTTGTTAGAAACGTGGCATTTCTTAACATCAAAACACTCACTGTTGACTATGGCCCATGGAAATCAGCCCGCACGAGGGCTGCATGGAGGGCAGGCAGCCCGCAGCCCGCCGGAGAGCCCACGCCGTGCGATCCTTCCTAGGGTGCTTGGGCGGGCTGCTGGGGCAGGGGGTTTGCCGCACACCAGGGGCATGGTGCAGCTGACGGCACCGCTGCATGGAACTGCGATAAGCCGCCCGCTGCGCTTTATGCTACGCTCAGCACCAAGCTCCTAGCGATGGCACGGACGCAGCCTCTTACACCAGCCTAAATGAGGGCTGTTGCAATTCCCCTCTCCTGCCATGCCCATTTGCTCGTGCCAGCGTTGACGTCTGTATTCTCACGCTGCAGGGAGATAATCCTGATAAACTAACCTTACCAAAAAAGGTGATTAACTGCAGATAGATCCTACTCTTGCCTTCATCCGGGTGTAGTTACTGCTTAAGGCACCAAATGGGCACTCAGAGGTCTGGACTAGAGGTGTGGGGCCACAGCAACCTCAATTTAGATGGGGCTTAGCTACCATGGGAGGGTACTCTGCTTTCCTTTCCCACCCCGTGTTGTTTTCGTCAATTTAGAGTGTGTTTTTCTCAAGGCATGGAATGTTTCCCATTATGTCTGAGCATTGCCGAGCAAACTGGAACCCTGATCTGAGGTGGAAACTTGAGGCCCCACCATAGTACAAATAATAAATGTAACACAGTGAAGAACAGATGCATTCACATATGGTATATTATAATTCAGACAAATAAAAATTCTTATGTTGTATGTTAAAATCATTCTATTTGTATGTTAAAATCATTCTATATGTGTCACAGTTAGTATAAAAACTGAAAACAAAAACAAAACTATGAAGAGTCAAGAACATACCCAACCTGTGCGTCCACAAACACACTTTTGTCTCCATACCTCATTGCCAAGCAAATTGCCATGCAGCCATGTCCTGTAACTTTGGCTCTGCTCTGGTTGTGCTGTCATTTTTCTTTAACATTATTTTCAGAATTCTTTTCTAGCCTCTATGCAGACAGCCTGGTCGTCAACTACAGACACACACACACATCTATGGGGCTGACACAAATTGTCACCAAATTCTTCATTCTGCGTCACTCCAGAAGAGCACATGCATTCTTGTCCTTTCAAAAATGTGTTCCTTAATGGCATCATCATCCCAGAGTAATTAGGGTTTCATTCCCACTGGACTGGGAGATCATCCTGAATGAGGATATTTTTTAGTGAGCAGCAGCAAAAGCCATTTTGAAAGAAGAAAGTCATTGGTGGAAAACTGTAAAACACAGTATTATTTAACTTTGCTGGAGGAGGAATGTGCTGATAAAGGAAATAATTAATTTTTAGAGAGTTACAGCTATGTGGGAATTCTGAGCTGAATTAAGATAAGTCAGGATCTCATCAGCTGACAGAGGTAGAAAACGTGTTAAAGGACACTTAATAAGTTTTTGTAATTCAGACTAAAATATACTTTCCTATGTCAATTTTCAGCAAACTCATTCTGTGCACGATACTGTATTTTTTGGAGATTGCGTTAAATATGAAAAATAATGAAATGGTTTAATTTGTTTTTTAAGCAGCACATTCCCATCAGGCTGTAAGGTCATGGGCTTTACCACTATGATAATTAACACTCACAAAAATGGTCCTAACAAGGCTGCTTTTCAAAAAGATGATGCACTTTAGGAATACAAATTCACATACACAAACTAGATACACCAAACCCCAAATTGCTGACTTCTTGCTACAACAATTTGCCAGTTTGCATTCTTGCACTAATCAATGGAACACCAGGAAAAAAAATAGCTTGGACAATTTCCAGAAATTTAGAAGAAGGAAACATAAGGAAAGCCGTTGTGCCCTCGGCCAGGCATTCCTTAGTAACTAATATTAAATGGAAGTGAACCTTTTTACAAGCAAGAAAACCAGGTAATCCTGGAAATTGTTCTACTAGAAGCTCTATCCCATTTTTCTCTTTTTGCATAACTAGAGGAAGCAAAGTCTGAGCAACACACTTGGAACTGAAGAGCTACACAGCGTGCACTTAATTAATGGGTATGAAAAATGTACGGAAAATAATATACATAGATTATTCATAGTGCAAGACAAAAGTCATCACTCCCTGTTAGCTGTTGCCCAGAAGCAGGACATTTATTTAACAGAGATTTATGACTGGCTTCTTTTGTATCAAAACAGACACTAAAATTAGCATTTATAAATCAGTCTCATCTATCTGCTTGTGATAACCATTCTAGCGACTGTGATAACCATTCTAGATTTCAAATGCTGATCATACAGAGGACTACAAAGAGTGTTTGGACTTTGCTATTGGTGCTAACAACTTGACAGTAAGATAGAGCATCTAGTATTTCTTCAACCAGATCAGACTGGGTGCTTGCCAAGACAGTGAAAGTTTGTGGGATTAAGCAGCTGAAGAATAGTGCCAGACTTTCTCTAGCCAGTGTACAAACTCAAAAGTTTATTTAGGTTGGTGGAGCGGTGCCAGTTTACAACAGCTAAGGATCTGATCACCACAATCTTTTCCTTTTTAAAATAGTCAGAATTAACCATGATAAACTCTTTACTCCTAAGCTACTGGTTGTCTGAGGAAACATTTTGAAGGGATTCTTTCCCAAAAGGCAAGTCTCTTGAAAAACAACTTCTGGGGACACAGTTGGTCTATTACTAAAATCACTGAGCATCCTATACAATATGAGCAAGTCCTTCATTCTCTTAAAAATAAATGCATGTAGCCTGCAGCTCTTTTGAAGTCCTGCAATGACACAGTTAGCACACACTATTGGAAGTGCTACCATGCTATGTGTGATTTATTTTTCTTGGACTCTAGCATGTAAAACCTGGCAACTTTACCTCAGAGAAGGACCACAGGTTCCCCAAAGCTTGGGGTCTGCCTGGGCCTTGGAGCTGCTTAATGTTGGGAACATGCTGCTCAGCACTGTGGACCTCTCTGGTCCCAGCAGCGCTTTATCAGTACGAATGGCAGTGAAACGCTTGCTGTAGGTCAGCTGAAGTCAATCTTCTGAGTTGAGAGGCGTTCCTTATGGAGCGCAGACCTTTGTCATCACCCTCTCCCTTGGTCTTCCCACTGCAAATAGTGAGACAGGCTGGCTCTAGGGTTGTGTGGAAGAAAATCAGATCATTCCCTGCTCTGCAAATCCCTGGCCCAGCTACTGTTTGTACACCTGAGAATCGGATAAGACAGTTTATTTGTGACCAAGGAGCACACCAAGGCAGTTGCACATGTGAGACATAGCTCCTGACTTTGGTCCCTGCTTTCTTCTCCAGCAACACATATTCAGTAGCCTGGTGGGTTCTGGTGGTGCTCCAAAACCATGCACTGGCTCTTACTCTATCTCTCTCCACAGCTCCCTTCTTTTTTCTTCAGGTTCTTCTACATTGCTGTTTTAACATGTATACTATTTCGTCGAAGACCATAAGCCACAGCCAGCCTTTGCTATTTTTCTTCTGTCATCCCTCTCTGACTACCTACTTACTTCCTCTATGATCTTCTCACAACATTCTTTCTATAGTAAGAGCATGGTATATTCTGTGACTGCAGCTCCAATTGCTCTTACAGCTGACTCTATTTATTTTTAATTCCACTTCTCTAGCAATCTTAACTCCCTCTGTTTTGTCTTAGACTCCTTTCTGGGGACTCGCTGTGAAAAAAAAAGGAACAACAAAACTTTGTCCCTTCAGCTTCTTCCATTTATTTGCACACAGTTGGCAGAGCTGCTCAGCACTTGGCAGCTGGTTCCTTTGGTAAATTCCTAGTGAGTCACCAAAATGTGCTGCAACCCTCTCAAGGCATCTTATCTGCATGGTGACCTGGTCCAGCCCTGTGTAGCTGGTGGGATCTGATGGGACCAAGGAGATGCGTACACGGTGATGGACTCAGCAGCACAGTGGTAGTGAGGAGCCACGGCTTGGTGGGACTTTCTGCCCTGAGGCTCATTGGGTGGCAGCTGCTGAGCTGTCCCGCTGTCCCTGGGTCGCACTTTGGTTTACATCTATGTGTGTTAGGGCAGTCAGTCTGTGAACAGGAGTGAGGGCAGGAGGAGGAGTTGTCTGAGGCAGAAAAGAAGCTAATAATCATGGTTATATATCGGTACACTTGCATCTGTGCAAAAAGAGTCTGTGGCCATGAAGGAGGGTCATGAAAAAGACATGGAAGATGCCAGTTTGTTTGCTAGAACGGATAGAAAAATTCTGAGATTTTGGTTTTAAACTCAATTTTTACTGAAGATAGGTCTCGGTCTCTGCTTCTTAATCAGTTCACAGAGTAGCTAAATTATTTCTTTTCCAAGGCAGCACTTCGAGAAAAGCCTTTCTGTGAAATTTTATGGTATTTTTCTACTAGCTGTGGTATTCACAGATGTTAAGGGAGGTGGGAGTGAACAGGCCCTCTAAATCCATAATCACTGTATGCAGTTACATTAATGAATGTCACCATTGATAAGTACTGTATGTTATATAACCAACCCAGCATTACCCAAACACAGAGCATTTTTATATGACCCATCAGAGCTATAAGGAGACATTTTGGTGCCAGGAGGATGTCCTCCCCTCCCCACTCCAGCCAGCACTTTCCTGACTCCAGAGCTCCTTCCAGCCACCGCTGTTCCCTACAGCTCCTCTTCTTGGGTTGCAACAACAGTGGCAACAGCCAGCATGGGCCTGTTGCCTATTCAGAGTGCCTCTTTCACCCTGCTGTGCTTCTCCAATCTATGCAAGCCTGGCATCCTTCTGTAAACGAAGTCTTCCCTCCCCTGGGAACCAGTCCTTGGTCTTGTGCTGCAGCCCATCCAACTCGAGCATGTTTTCTTTACCATGTGCTTATTGTGCGACTGAAGACATCTGAGTATCTTCCAAAAACAATCAGCTTCTTCTACTAAAGTCAAGAGGAGATTTGCCAACAGCTGTGCAAAAATTGGGTTCAAACTCTCATCTGAAAGACAGATGAATGAAAAATGTAACAGGCATTGCTGCTGAAAATAGATAATTTCTAATTCCCACAGCTCTGTCTTTGTGGTTTAAAATAAGTCTTTCTGCATTAAGGCAACAGTTTTCAAAACAACAAAATTAAAAAAAAAACAAATGTTCCTTCTGTGTGCTGTTTCAATTACATTTCCATGAGTGTACACGTACTTTTGATGTGTAAATTTTGCCATTAGATTCAGATTACTTTGGTTTGGACACCACTAATGATGCATACTCTGAACAGTGGCGGTGGGATTAGACCTCTAGTATTTACATCCAAGGGAAGAAAGGAAATGAGTCAGCATATTGGCAAGGTCCCATGTGATTGCAAAACTGCTGAGCACTACCAGTCCTTGGGATTCAATACCTATCCCTATGCCTTGCAGCTCCAGATCAGTCTGCTAAACATTTGTGGATCCAGGGTCGCGAACTGCCAGGCACTTTATATTATGTGTGGGACATAAAAGCAGTATGCTTTTTGTATGGCTTGCATATGAAAAAAAAAAAAAAAAGAAGTATTTTAAGGTCATTATTAAGAATATTTATTTATTACTCCAGTGATTGAATCAGCTGCTGCCCAGAAGCATTAAATATATTGAATAACTAGATAGTACCAGCTTCTTTTTGAATTAAAACACACCAAGATTCTCCTGGCCACAAAGAAGCTTGTGCAGGAAATCAGAAGAAGGTGACCATGGGCAGTGAGAGCTGGGGGAGCCTACCCGAGGAAGCAAACAGTCCTCCTTGTTTTGAAGGTAGGACTTGACACTTTTGTTGGGAGGGCTCTATGACTACATTACCTGTGGGTAGAATAGATGACTCAGAAATTTTAAACCATGTCTTATTTGCCCGCTTACAGCTTTTAGCTGGTGTTTCCAACTTTAAATCTGTGCTGTGCCAACAGGAATCACAAAACAAACTACGGTGGACTAGGCCTCCTCTTTGCTTCTTTTCTTCGAACTAACCTCTACAGTCCTTTGTGTGGTATGGTCAAGTGGGAATCATATTGCAACAAATAAAATGCTACTGAGGAAATAATACCAGTTCTCAGGGCTGCTCAGAAAGAGTAGGAATATGAACTCAAGTCTTAACAGTAATGAGTGAGTAATGAGTAATGAGTGACATGAGAAAGAATAAATAATACTAAAATCAGTAACTTTTCATGTATTTGATCTAGATGAAATGCATATTTTCATGACTTTTTCTTTTAACTCCTTCCCCAGCCGAGTCTTCTTTTGCTGAGTACAGAATATGCTAGATAAGAAAGATAAGTTTGCTATAAGGAAGTCATGGTAATTGCCTCTAGATTTCCACTCAAGCACTCTCCAGTGTTTTGACAGCCAACTTCCCTCATTATATGATGGCAAAATAAGGTTGAAAATTCCTGTGGAATTTTCCTGCTGATTTGGGTGGGAACAGGATTTCATCCCAAGAATACCTCAACCTGGCTAGGCAGTCTGTATCCCTGGGCTTTCACCAGCCCTGACTCTGAGGCAGTTAGAAAAATGTATACAAGGAAACAAAAAGAGCTATTTGAAATGTGAGTTCCAGTGCAAGCCATGGTTTACCATATGGCAAGGAAGTTATCCCAAATATGTGTTGTTCACTAATTCAGAGGGTTTTGTGGAGCAGGGGAGAGGAAGGGGGTTGTTGTTTTGGTTTTAAAGTTCTGTGCAGCAAACTGTCCCTGCGAACGGCCGTCGTTGCAATGGCAATGGTGAACCAGCCTGCTGTGCACGCATGACTGGGACGAGCCAGTCTCTGCTCCCCTTCCCCAAACCCTTGCCATGCTGATGGCAAATGCACGTGCCCTTCAAAGCCCAGCTGGATGTTGCGACCCTTCCACCACAGCGCTGCCTCACCTGATTTGTGAGCAGACAAGACCTACAAGCCAGACACAGGAAAGAAGGAAAGACAGCTAATAGTAATAGCATTCTCAACTCTGTTACTAATTTCAGTCGAAAAGCAAGTTTGCATTGCAGTACTTCAGCAACTCGAGTTGCCAGAACGGCAAATATCCAATATACACCCACCGGCCACGTCTGTGAGGCTTTATGTTGTTGTTTGTCATATTATTTCTGTGGCTGGTACTAATTTTCAGTTTGTCATCCTTTGACTCATAGAAATTCTTCCTCTTCAAAAAGGATGTATCTCCCTGCCGACCACGGAAAAAATGCAGCACACCATTCAATCCTTTCCTGATAGCACCGGAGACGAGGCGAGGGCAAGCTAGAACAGCATGAGGTTCGGAAGTTCTGTCATTTCCAGAAGGAAGCATGATTCACTGGGCAGAGCATTTTTGGGAGCCTGAATCAGAGCTGTCGAGGAAGTCAGTTCTTGGACAGTTTAATGTTTCGTTTAACTGTGACTTTACCAGCGAGCTGTGTGCCTCTCCCCACAGCCGGTGGGTACAGCAAGATCAGATTACACGCCACTCAAGAGCAGGCAAGAAGGTTGGCAAGGAAGTGGCTTTCAGATTATTTCAGATAACACAAGAAGTGCCCCAGAAAAAAAAAATCTGTCCTGAAATGCCATTGCAGAGTCCTCCAAACACGGGTTTAAGGCAGGAATAGTTTCTCACACTTTCCCTGGGGACAGGAGGAGGGATCGGCGGGGTGGCCGTAAGGAGCTGTGAGAGGAGGGCCGTGCAGCCAGCGGCCGCCGGGCTCCTTCCCAAAAGGGTTGAAATTACCACCCTGGCGGCGAGGGGGTTCATTAGTCATGGCACGGAGCTGCTGAGTGAAGCTATCCACAGAAAGGGGGAATGAGTTAGTTATTGGCTGCCAGTAGGCTGCAGGATAAATTTGTTGTTTTTAATTGCCTATTGTATCCTAAAAGGGTCGCGATTTGATTAATGTCCTTACGCTGCCCTCCCCGCCTCCATGCTCATACTCACGTGCCATTTTGCAGCAAACAAGATGAGACTGGGGCATCTCCCCCTGCTCCTTCCCTCCGCACCTTCCATACTCTTCTAACGACTTACTGGCAAAGCGCTATATGTCTGTGAAGAGTCCTCGGTCTGGGAACTCGTATTTCCTTGGTTTGCCGCAGCTCGGATGTGCATACAGCCGTTCCCCCACAGGCATGGTTTAATAAAGTGGGAGAGGGTGAGGGGGGAGAAAAGAAGGAAATTATGCTATCATATGCGATGATTAGCAGGCTGTTAGCCCGTTTGCGTCTCCTGGGGCACGTGTATATCCTTGGGGTTGAGCGGAGCAAAGAGGCTGTTATCTAGCGTACAGGAGCATATAGCAGAGTACACGGCGCAGTAACAGGGGGGCGTTCCAAGTCTGTGCATTTGAATAAATGCAAACCATCCTTCATGCCTCCTCTTTGCACTCAGTTGCACAGGGATTTACGTTTCTGGCATCACGGATAAGGAAAGAGTGAGTATCAGGGAGAGGCAGAGTTCCTATAGGATGCGAGCGGAGAAGGGGATACGCGGAGCATGCCTACGCATCCCTCGAAGACGTCACTCTCTCTGGGAGCCAAAAGGTAAGGGAGTGGGTTTGCTGACTGTGACACGCAGCGGGAGGAGATCGGAGACACAAAGGAGTCATGGGTGTGAACCAGGAAACAAGCCCGTGCCCACCCAGCTTTTTTGTTTGCTTGAGGAGGATGTAAAATATGCTTACACCAGTTGCGCTCCAGCGCCAGCGCTAACTGTTAACAATAAAAGGTCACTAGAAAACAATTGCTGGGAACGAGAATTACACAAGGGGCCTGGGTAATGCGATCGCTCCTTCGTATGAGAATGCCATCCTGTCAGGGAACAGGGCATGCCGCCGTCCCCGGGAGTGACTTGCTGCCTCGGATGAGGAAGGGAGGTGTACAGCTCTGTCAGTCACACCTACCCCGGGAACTGCCCCCTCCCAGAGGAACACACTCATTCCCAACAGCCTTGTTCAAGCATTTTTAGCCCTTCTTTTTTTTTTTTCCTGGAGTTTATATATAAGGTAAAAGGCACTTCTTTTTCCTTTTATCCATGAAGAAAATGCTGGCTTTGGTTTCCTGTCATGCCAGAGAGTCTGGTGGTGGTTTGCACCGAATGAGCCTTCGCTGCTGTGTGAGGGAGGAAGGGGGTGACGGGGAAGGCTGCTAGCACAACCCATAGGAGAAAGAGGGAGGCACCTCCCAAAGAATCTCACTCTCTCCCTTTCTCCTAAAATTCATTTGTACTTCAGTCAAGGGTGTGAGTACTGCTCAGGGAGAAATCTCTGACCTAGCATTGAGTTCATATTAAGACACCAGCAACTGTACCATGGGCTGAAAAATCTTGCCAGCATGTCAAGTGAGTACACTGGCACCCAAAATCTGTGCCGTTAGGGCCATCACCGCTAAACCTCGCTTGTGTATGTCTACATGTCCTGTGAGCCCGCCAAAGGCTGCTCTCTGGGCATCTCATCACTTCAGCTCTGCAGGAGCAAGCAACATTAAAGAATGTCTGAACAACCTGGAGATGCTTTTAGCCGTGTCCACACTGAGGACGGCCTGTGTGTTGGAAAGGGGCTGATCCCATGCCGCTCAGCAGTCAGTAACAGGTCTAGCTCCAAAAATGTGTACCTTATGTGTATGTAGGTGCAGCCACTGCTGAGCACTCCNAGCTCCAAAAATGTGTACCTTATGTGTAGGTGCAGCCACTGCTGAGCACTCTGTAGCTGCCTCAGACCATGCCTGTGCTGCCTTCACTCCAGGGCCACACAAATGTACCTGTTTACAAGGAGGGCATTAAATAGTTATTCACCTTTTCTTGCATCTTGCTCTTTGAGAAGCTTTATGTGTACCTAGCCAACTTTCAGCTGAAGTCCTGCAACCTGAGCTTTCTGTAGTTACACCTATCCAGGACAGCACAACAGGTTTTGCTGTCCTCACAGATACTTCCCTCAGCCACCGCAACCTACTCTTCAGCCCTTTATATCTAATTCCTGGAAACTGACCTTACAGCCAGAGAGAGAGAACTCATATCACAGGACAGATGCGTATGAAAAATAGTTGTTGAGGAAAGTATGCAACTGTTTTCCCTTTTTCTAGCCACTGCATGAGTCTGAACCCATCATGCAGGTTTGAAGCGCTAGTCTTGGTGGTGGGACCCAAAGTCTGTTAAAAACCCACTGCCACAAAGCAGTTTACCAAAATCTCCATCAACTTAGAGACAGTGGTGAGAATATGCTGCTTTACAAAGAAGGGAACAGATGACCAAGTGTCTGTTCTGGAGATGTTTAGTAGTGATAAGTTTCTCAAGAAAGCCACAGGATTATCATGTAGTGTAGCAAGACAGGAGTAATATGCTGTCAAACAACACTGAATGAAAGGTTAAATGGTTTCTGTGAGAAAAAAAAAAAGTTTAATTTTCAATTCTTCCCACATGCAGTTCCATCATATAAAGGTTCTTGCTCTGTGTAGACAAGGAGAGTTCACTGAATGTCAAGGAGTATCTTGCCCTTAATGACTGTGAGAAATGGGAGAAAAAAAAAGGGAAGAGAAACAGTCTGGTTGAGAGAAAAGAAAGATTTGGTTCCAGGTTCTCACTGTCTTTGTAGTAAGTGGAGAAGAAAGACCTATCATTCCCTTTTAAGACCACTGTCCTAAATGATAGCTCCCTTGCTGGTACCATGATTAAGAGTGAGTTGCTGGGGCAGCATCTGTTGCAGGGTGCCAAATATGTGCTTGTGTCAGAACTGAAGGTACTGGAACAGATCCCTGAGCCATGCTGATGTTAGGGCTCTGATGTGGCCCGTTCCAGTACGAGGAAAGAGATTAAAAAGCCATCAGGCTGAAGTGGCACTGACAGTATGATGCTCCATGAATCTGGGCACATCATGTCTGGTTTGGTCACAGCACCAAGAAGGACACAGATAAGCTTATGAGAGTCCAGAGCATTACAGGAATCATCACAGATAAAGCAAACTATCTTGGGAAAAAGACTGAACAAATCGTGCGTGCCGAGTGTAAAAAAAAAGGATGGAGGCAATACTGAGAGTGTCTTTAAATATCTAAAGAGTTGGTGGCAAAAGCAAGAGAATAAATCTGCGTTGACTCTGTGATGAGCTGTAGTGGTAAGAGATTTGAGTTGAAATAAGGAAGATTCTTGCTAGACACTAAAGGAAAAAGAAAAAGAACTTTCCGATGGTAACACTTTGAAGCCCTGTAGTGGATTGTCTGGGGAAATTCTGGAGTCTCCAGCGTGGGATAAGTGTAAGAGTAGGAAAACAGTGGTCATAAAGGACAAGGATATAGCTCATACTTTGGATACTTTGGACAACCTCTGGACATGTTGTAGATACACATTAGAATGAAGAAGGGGAAAAATCTATTTTCTGAATTGTCATTCATTCATTCCCATCACTGCACGCATTACTTTTCGTTCTACGTGCATTAAAATTCACAAATTCACTCCTATGTTAATGTATGACAATATAATAAAACCCATGAGTTAGGAAAGAGAAGATCTTATGAAAATAAAAGGCTTGAAAATTTTGTACTTTTATTGAAAAAAAAAAATTGCAGCACTTAGTTCTCAGTCTATAAAGTTCAAAAGCTGTAGGATGAGTTTTATATTTTTAAGCATTTACTTTTGGAATAACTACAAAGATGAATCTTAATGTATAGATTGCTGAATCAATAAAAATACTCAAATGTCTTTGTCAGCAGTGTAATGAAAGTGAAGCCAGAATGCCACTAAACAAAAGACAAAATACTGGATGAAATGCCCCCTGGCACTTTTTATTGGCACTTTTTTAGAGCACTCCCATTGAATAGAGTGATGAAAAAAAAAAAGTAGGAAATGGTCTTGTCCCCATTACTTATCAAAGGATATACTGAGTGAAAAGGTCCAAACACTTTTTTAGCACATGCTTTTGTTGAGGAGAAGATCTTTATGATGGTAAATGTAGATGCTCTTTGTTAAATTTAAAGCTGAATTTCAGCTTCTATCCTAAGCCTTACCTCCTTCTTTCTTGTACATTTTTAGCTGCTCAGGATTTTTTGAAACAGTTCCATTTGTGATTAAAATTGTCACATTTGCTCTTATCACAGAAGTGCTTTGGCTTAAAAAGAATGCATGCTAGGCTGAAAGACCTTTTTATTTTTAATTATCAGGATATCCATTAACTGTAAAGTGAAATGAAGCACTGGCATAGCTCCGAAATAACAAACTAGGAACTCCAACTGCATCTAAAAGAGAGCTCCGAAACAGAAGCAAACCTTAGACCATGACTGGGTCTGTGAGGGGCCAGTGCCCACATTACCTTTTATGAGCTCAAGGCCCACACTCGTATTAGAGATCTCAGTGACTTGTTCACACTCAGAAGGAAAAAAACCCACAGTTCAGAATGTTAAAAGCATTGATCTCCTGGAAAGTAGTAATGTGACTGCGGACTTGTGATCTCAGCCTTTACCATCCCAGAGGGGTATGCACATAGGTGAACACTAGTAACCTCTTAAGTTTGGCCCAAAGACGTGACGCCCCATTCTGGTGGTGCTCGTAGATCCTGCCATCGCAGATACTGTCATGTCAGCAGACTCAGGGGAAAAATTATTTAAAACCTGATGATGAAACCCTACTTGAAGTCATGGTGGGGGGAAGGTATGGATATTCAGATCTGGCTGTTCAGTTGTTTTCTTTTTTCCCTTAAGTGAGTAGATGCTCACCATCCATAGCCCTGGGCTCCACGTGTTGTGACTGAAAAAACGCCCCTTCAGCACTTACAGAACTGGGCTTTCTGTAAAGGGCAGGAACCCTCCTCCTCTGAAAAGAGACATCAGTGAGATCGTCACAGCCAGATCTGTGCAGAACCAGGACCCATTTTGAATAATTGCTTTTAGAACCTGAAGTTTTCTGCTTTATATCACGCAGAGCCTGAAATATAGCCTTAACTTCCCAAGAGACAGGATTTCAGGAGCCTGAAGGAAAATAAATTAATAGATTGGTAGCAACCAAGGTCTACATCGTAAGCGGTTATTGTAAGATTACTGTGTTTTTAGGGGAGAGGAGATCTGCAGTGTTTTATCTGACACAGAAATGTGTGTATGCATATATAGCTCTGCTACCTGTAAGCAGAAGACAGCCTAACCAAATTCCCATCCTGAGGACATAGCTTGCCAAGTGGCCCATCACGTGTGCAGATCTTCATCGTCAAACAAGAGCTTTCTCTGGCTGGAAAGGAGTGAGTTGTAGTGCAAAGCATGCCAGCATATGTCAGCAGTATTACTCCCTTGGCACTGCTCCTCCCTGTTAATTGTAGAGTAGAAAACTTTCTTCTTCAGGCTTTTCCTCTAACTACCCCTGTGAGACAGCCAGAAACTGTGGACATTTGTGTGCAGGGAATTTGGCAGCTGAAACTCATGGCAGCCTGGCTCTGGCATGAGTGCTTCTAGCAACAGCATCTGGACCCCTGAGTAACTTCCTGACTGATCTCCTGCCTCAGACAGGAGGCCAACCACAGAAAGTGCACAAAACATGATGGGGTGATGGGGGGGCAGAGGCTTGGACATTTCTTATGATTTTAAGAACAGCAGAGCAAATCCAGAGCACATTGGCAGACTGCATGTAACTTCAAAACTCAATGGGAAAGTGCCTCCTCTTGATGTTTGCCTTGCAGCTCCCGTGCACTGATTTTCTGTCTGTGCCTGCAGCAAAGCCGCAGCTGCAACCTCGCTTAGGGAAACACGTCAATTCAGAGCTCAAACACTAGTGCCTTTCTGGTGCACAGTGCTCATTGGCTTAATTTACAGGGGGATCTCCATCAAAATACTGTGATATTTGCAAATTCAGCCTGCAGTTTGGTTGTATGGGGAGACAGGGAAGTTGTCCATGTGTCATTTTCCTTGTTTCCCAATTCGGAAGCTTTATTTTGCTTTCCAAAACAAAAGCAAAACAAGAGGAAAAGTGCTCCAGTTTAGTTGGCCTCCCATCTGTTCATATGTGTATGTACATGTGTGTGCATGTGTGCCTATATATGTTTAGAAGAGGTTTGCCTTCAACAGAAAATGGGAGTTTGGTCTGTGCTGGCCTATACGCTGCAGATGATGCCATAGTTAATGGGTTCTTCTCTCATCCAAACAAGTCCAGCTTACTGAGTATTAGATTAATGGTTAGCATTTGGACTAATAACTTAGCTGAACCTTGCTACCTGTCCAATAACCATCCTAGGGATAACAGTGTGTAGGAGAAGCCAGAGCACTAATGTGGGGCGCCGAACCCAAGTGGCAATATGCCCCTCCAGTGTCCCATTCCTGCCACAGGGAATGTGTGCATTCACCCTCTGTATCTCCGTATATCTATCTGTACATCCACCATCACCACTAGGTCTGAGCACTCTGGCATGGAGAAGTAACAAAGCGTCTATAATATTGGTGGGACCTGGTTGATCATCTCTCCTGCACATTGACACGGTATAGATACACAGATAAAAACATGCAGGCAAGCACTTGCAAACTGTGCAAACCACACACCTAGCACACTGGTTATACAAAAATCATTCACTTCTTTGATTCACCATTTCTCCTTTCATCACAGGAAGATTGACATTTTCTGAATAATAAACAACAAGTGTTTTTATTTCATAAGTGGAAAATAAATGACACCAGATAAAAACTCTTCATTAAGCAATTGATTTCTCTTGTCCTTCTGCTACTCCATCTTTCCATTACTATTTTTACCCTGTCATTATTGTGTAAGAGTGAGGCGAAGAGCAGAAGCATAAGAAATCCCAAAAGCTGATTTCCAAGATGTACTTTGCATTCAAAGACTCTGCAGCACAAGTACAAACTAAGTTGATTTTCTGCCATGACGATAGAGTAGGGAGGTATGCTAGAGGAGACTGATCTTTTCACAATGAGAGCCTTGTCAGAGACGGCTTCATTATGAGACGAATACACAGGGTGTTCAAGAATATTTCTTTAAATGGTGCAGTACAGGGTAGAAGGACCAAGTCAGGACTTAAAAGCATTCCTCCAAAATGTGGCAAATAGATTTTGAATTCTGATCATGTCTGGAGTGTCAGCAAGTGATTAATTCATCTGCAGCCTGGAAGGAAAACTTTTTAACAATATCCACACCTAAGCCATACCATTGCTTACTGGAAACACTGATATACTTCAGCCTCTCGGCAATTCTTTCTGGGCCATGAAGGTAAATTAGTCATGCTCTTATTAACAAATTTTTTTTGACCGCTCTGCTTTACAATAAGCAACGAAGCTGCCATGTCTCAGAGAGGCTCTCGCTTCTGTAGATGTCGTGCAAAGAGTAAGATTGTAGTATCTTAAATTTTATTCCAGATTTGCCTGATAAGTGGGTGAGAATAGTTAAAGGCCAATTTGCACTTTTCCATTATACTGTCTAGACATATTTGCAAGCTTCTTGCAGAGGAAAGGGTATATCATATATTACAAAATAATGGGTTATTTTTACTTGAGATGCATTAAGAGGCTGTTTTCAATCAGAAACCATTTGATATGAGGGTATGTTCTGGACAATAAATGGAAAAAGTGGAGTATATCCTTTTTTTTTCACACAGCAGACAATACCCATACTTTCCATATAGACAGGAAATGGCTTAGGTTTATATATAGAAATACCGTATATTTTATATGCGTACATAATTTATTGATTTATTTTTAAAAAAGATTGTCTCTCTGGCTGAAGGTGCAAAATCAATATACACCAATGTAAAGATTCTTACACAGCCCAGAAAACACAAAACCGGAATCCTTCCCGAGAGATTCCTTCCCGTCAGACTCCAGGGGCCCAACGCGACGTGTGCGGTGCGAGGGCCATGCGTCGTTCAGCAGCCCACACGGGCTCTCCGAGGGCACCGCAGCTCCTCCGTGTCCTTGCAGCCCTGTCCGTGATATCCACGTTTTCTTCTCCCTGGCACTGAACGCAGCAGGGCTGGGGGCTGTTGGGCTCTCGTGGGATGGTGAGGGGTGCCCCAGGCTTCCCAGGAATAAGCACCTCTGCAGGAGCACGGCCTGCCGTGACAGCACGGCCACGTGTTGGGGTAGATGTGGTGCTCGTGCCCCCCTTTTCCCGCTGGAGAAGCAAGTAAGATCAGTTTCTGGAGGGGAGTTGGAGGGGGCAGCAGTTCCCAGGCCACAGCTCAGTTTTGCTTTTTCTCTCTCCATCGCCCTGTGCACCTGCAGCTTCCTGAGGACGTAGACGTTGGCACGGCCGTGAGAGTCTCCTTGCTTTCCCAAGTCCAAACGACACAAGAAGCCAAAGAACCTGTGTTTTACCAGGGCTGTTCTTCAGTCTAGCAGTGCTAAGTCACTTTTTGACTCCGGCTTTCTGCAGGAGGCGTTTGGATTGCTTTAGAAAGATTAGTAAGAGATTAGGAAGGCTGAGGATGCGTGTTTAAACCTATGCTCGTTTCAGATTGCATGAGTTGCTGCTCACCAGACTATGATCCAGAGTCAGACATTATGGTCAGATTATTTAATACATTAGCAAAAGTGAATTTGATGAGCACAATCACCAGCTGGTTGTGATCTGATAAAGCTGTCTCAGAGAAAACACAGTAATAGGCCAGAACAAGTGTATTCATTTGTTTCAGGCAATGTAAACAGACCTGTGTTTGCTCTGTTATAAAGGGCATTTTCCATATGCTACCAACATGTATTCTCTCATTTGACTTGATATGCCTTGGGTATTGCGTGGTTTCTTTTTTTTTTGGTATGTTTCTACATATGCTAAAAAGCCTTAATTAGGTTCTTCAGTCCTGCCATTCATTTGATGCTGGTATCAAACATCTTCACTGTTTCTTTTTAGCTTTTTTTCAAGTTTCACATGTCTTTCTAATCCTTTTTTATTTCCCACATATTTTTAAAGAGGGAAGGAAAAAGTACACTGAGAACACTTCGCTACTTCCAGTTGCAACCCCTAATGACTTTGGTTTGCAAAGTTTCACAAATACTATTACAGAGAGAAAATAAATCACTCTCTACCACGAAGCCGTGGCGTAAGGAGTGAAATACTCTCTAAGCCATAAAAGTTGAACTTGGAGTGCGGAGAACTCCAGCCGTCACCTTGCATATTTCATTTGTTACAGGCCATCTGTGTGCATCATCAGGGATCGCAGGAAAATATTACTCAGCTGCCTTTTATCTCTGTCTAGTCTAGCTGGAGCGTGGGTAGCAGAACACCAAGTAACAGGTTCCTAGCTTTAGTCTGATGATAAAAGATGCCGGTAACCCCAGACGTATTCTCATAGAAGCAAATGTTTGTATTGATTAATATTACATGGTCATAACCAACCGAATGTGCTGCACATGGAGCATATTCTAGAGGAAAAAAAAAAAGAGTTCCTTCCTTCCTAATAAGCTCTTTGTTTATTACTTGTTGAAGTGGAATGTGAGAGTAGAAAGTAAAGCTCAGGTATCAAAAAGAACCGGTGATGACGGGTGGAGGGGGGTCACTTGTGAAAACAGTGGAAATCAAATCAATTAGGCCTGTCAGCTGGAAAACATCATGGGGAATTAACACTTGTTTGTCTGGATTCCTGCAGCCTGAATAAAAGTGCAAAAAAATGTTTTCAAGTAACAAAGAAAGGACTGTGATACATTTTTTTATAAGTGTAATGCAAGACTTATATCCACTGACAAATTAAATGAGTAAATAAGCTAAAACTTTTTTTTTAAGCAATACAGTTTAACCTTCAGAAGCAAATGCATCTGCACAGCAACAATAGACAGAGGTGAAGGTACTACCTCTGCTAACTTTAGGGCTCATAAAGAGTAGAACCTGGCAGGGCTTTGCTGAGAGTGGTAAGATTTTTCCTGGTTACCATGAAACTAAAATTACAGCTGGTGGCATAAATTGAAAAGGCATGCAAAATATTCTGGGAATACTTGTATCAAGGGGCTACAAAGAAGGGAAATCTTGGGGGCAGAGGCATTCAGGAGCTCTTGGAGCTGAACCTCATTTCTGGTTTATTTTGTTTTCTCTTGCTTCTATGTTGAACTTTAGTGAAAGTCCCTTCCCTCCACTGCAAAAGGTTCTTTTTTTTTTTCTTTCTTTTCATATCACACTCCAGGAGAGCAAAGATGGTGCCAGGGCAGCTACAACCACAGCTTCTACTGGATCAGTGCCTGACTGAGGAAAGCAGGAATTCAGGACTGCAGTCTCCAAGGCCTCTGACTAAACTCATTAAAACTTGGACACAAATACTAAGTGGTTAGATGCATTGGCCCCAATCCCCTCTCCTACCCCGACTCTGGCAAGTGCTCGCGAGTGCCCCTAGGGCCCTGCATCTGGAGCTGCCGGGGGTGACCGCATCCTCCCCGGAGGAACCCCGAGCGGGCAGAGCCCAGCCCGGGGCTCCTAAATCAGGGCTCCAGGCTACCTGCACGCAAAGCCAACCCCCAGGCTACTAGAGAGGCTGATTTCTTGGGTGTTTTGTATCACTGGTTAGCTCTCTGGGTTCTGCTGAAAGACCCCAAAGACCTAATAGCCTTTGGAATGGTGTAGAACACAAACATCGGTAAAACATTGACATTCAAACTGTTTAAATGAATCCCCCTTGTGCTAAAATAGAGGCGGCTTCCAAATAACTTCTTAACTTTAAAATCTCTTTTTATCATGACTTATTTGCAAGCACTGTTTTGTTATTTATTTATTTTAATATGAAGTGGCTGAGTTGTTAGCACGAGAATTCAGGTGGGATTCCAGAATAACAAAGAAGGCAGTTGTTCTTTCTTGATAGGCATACCTGTATTCTTGCACTTTGCATACTGACTACTCTTACAAATTCTTGGCACATGCCACATTTCTAAAAGTGCATCATTTTTAATGCACCTTTATTTCATTCTAAAAATATTGCTCAAAGGACTGTGATACATATTGAAATGAAAGGAATAAGTGAAATGAATGGTTTAAAGGTGCAATCATAAATTGCTTGCTACTTTTCCTTCAAAAGGAAGCACCTCAGGAAAAACATTTCTCTTGATTGTGTAGGAGCTTTTGAAACTCTGTGCAGAATTACAGATATCACAAATGTAGTTTGAATTATTACATTTTTAGAACAATGTACAAACCTCTTCGTTTATACTTGGGTGAAATAATAGAAAAGAGCAGTCCTGTTTAATTTTTTTCTTTATTATTCCAGGTTTTAAAAAGCCCTGGCTGCTCCTGCTTTCACATACTTTATTTTACGGTGAATTTGGGATATCAAGTCAAGCAGCTTACAGATTTCAGTGCAAATAAAATAAAACAAAGCGAGAACTAATGCGTTGCCCTTTGCGAAGCAGTGGAAAGGAAGGTGTGGAAAGCTATTTGGAGCTCCCCTCCTCACCCCTGTTAACACATATATGTTTCCTTAAGGAAAGGGTGATTACACCTTGTTGTTGGCAGTGCAAAGCTTAGTAAATCTTTACATTTTCACTTTGGAAGAAGGGAATTTCCTCTTACTTCTATGGGCAGACAGCCAGTGAAAGGTGATAGGAAATCCATGACATCCTGTTCTGCCTACCTCTCATCTTTCCTGCTCACAGACACATTTTGAGCAGGACACACAGGTGTAATTAAAAACATGTTGATGCCATGCACAGCTCAGCAGATGCATGCAATATTAGTACCTGCTGTGAGCCCAAGCACATTGGCTTTTAGGAAACAGCAAGACATTCGCAAATTGTCTCTGCAATAATATTGGCATAAAAGCAAGACGGATCACATGGCTTTCCCTAACGTAGATCAGCTCAGGGGCTAACACTTTCTGAGTAGTAGCGCTCCACATAATGCAATGCATATTATTCATGCTGAAGCTAATAGTATTGCACTGCTGCAATTCACATTTTTTAAAAAATCCCTTCTCTCATTTTCTGTGCACACTGATCGCGTAAGTAGCAATGCAGCCCTGTGCCCTCCAGCCACGCTCTGCTGCATCCTGGGGCTGGGGCAGGGGTAGACTGGCGCTCTGGTTGCCCTCCTTTGCCACAGTCTCTAAAAAATGTTTCTGAGAAGATGGAGGAGGAGGCTCTACAACCTACTCACCAGAGGCACATAGTTGGCATACTTAATGTGGCTGTCATACCTTCTTTTCCCTAACAGAGCCAAAACAGGAGCGGGAGATGCGGGCAGGACATGCTTGGTCTGCAACCTGCTCCACCTTGTCCCATCCTGCTGCAAGCTGCGTGGGAACCATTGCCTGGAGGTGGTATTGCAAGGGAAGAGATGCTAGAAGTGGCAGAGGACAGCAGTCAAGACCCTAAAACGCGATGTCAACTGGGCGTTCAGCTACAGTAGTTGACACACATGCCACACGGACTCCTCCCTGGCAACTGTCACCAAGAAATGCATAATTTTAAAAAGATTGATCTCTTGTTGTCTGCCTTGCCAGCCATTCAGGCAGCTTTTGTTGCTTTGAACAACAGTGGGGCACTTCTGGCTTCTAAAATTGTCTCTGCTGCAGTTTAGTGATCCCAGACCATGAGTTGGAACAGTCGTTCACCTCAAACCACTGTAGCATCGTAAATCTGTTCAAATACACATTTTAGCTCCATAGTGTCAGACAGGCATAATGAGAGCTCCAGAGTCCAAATGCCACCACACTAGTCTTACAGCAGCGCAATTGCCCACGCTTTACGTGAGTCATCTGGTGGGAGAGGAGGATTAGGCCCAA
This sequence comes from Crypturellus undulatus, assembly GCA_013389825.1. NCBI lineage: Eukaryota > Metazoa > Chordata > Aves > Tinamiformes > Tinamidae > Crypturellus > Crypturellus undulatus. The sequence continues at coordinate 222,983 of VWPW01006329.1, read as the reverse complement.
CATGTCTGGGCTGAAGCAATGATTTAATCAAACTGCTCCTTCCAGCTCTGACAAGTGTCTTTTTATGCTTCATGGTGTTTAATTTGAAGTTGCCAGTTGGAATGTTTCACACCTGTGGTTTATTTAAGCCCTTTTTCGGCTGTAGCTCTCAAATTTAAGACAATAAATGTGTCCTGTAGAGCTGTGATGTATTAGGTGATGGAGACATTTATGTTCAGGTGACTAGAGTGAATGAATGATGCATGCAATGGTACATTTGCTATTACTTTCCAAATCCAAACAACTACTGAGCTGCAAAAGGAATGGTGTTACGTCAAAAAAAATCTTATTTTCTTCTTGCAGTCCTGACCTCCCAACTCAAAAAACTGCCATTAAATATAGCAAGGAGTACCTGGCTCAGCCCCCAAAACACTCAGAGTGTCTGTTGCTGGGTGTTTACACAAGTGAAGTTTTCATACCATGTATTAAATAGTCCCAGGAATGATCACATAGCCTAGATGAGGCACTTAGGGAACATGGTTTGGCAGACATGATGGTGATGGGTTTATGGTTGGGTTTGATGATCTTGAAGATCCTTTCCAAACATAATGATTCTGTAATTCTGTGATGGTGTTCATCAGGAATATTTAATGGGAGAAAAAGAGTGTCTTCAGTTACCATCACACTTGAGACTACAATCTACTTACTTAACAGAGAGGAAACTGGAAAATTTTTACAGAAATAAAATCCTTTAAAAGAACAGGAAGCCCTCCCTGGAAAAAAACATGCACAACACAAGGGGATCAGACTGTGGGAGGACATTGCCATACTTGAAAAATGGAGTTACAAAGCGGAAAAGTTTTTTTTTCTTAGGCATTAGAAATTATTGGAACTTTGTCAATCATTTATTGCCAGAAGCCCCTGCTTCCTCCAGGACTTCTAAGTTAACCAAAGGATGTGCAATTGCATCTGACTTACCTGGTTTGAGATATACTAGAAGCTCCCATTGTCACCTGCAGCAAGCGGGTAGCATTGCCAGCTTCTATCATTATATGTAACCATTCAAACTGATTGCTAAAAAACACCCAAAGCAAGCAAACAAAAAATCTTAGCATTAATGTAAGATTTTGTTATATCTTCTCCTTTTAAGACATCTTAATCAGGACAGTCGTGGTGCCTACTGCTTTCCGTCAGTGTCCTGCTCATCTCACTTGCACTATCCAGATAAGTGTTTTTCAGATGCACACGGTTGGACCCTGCATTTAAACAACCTGTAATCTCTACGGTTGGAGATAGCATGAATAATTGAAATACCAGAGAATAAATAGTTTCACTAGCCATGTTCTGCCTTAAATAATCAGAGCTTCTGGTAGAGCCACATCCATTTAATTAACTTGCTGTTTGTTTGCTCCATTGCATAATTAACTATTTAATTCATTGCCCTCTGGTATTTGCTCACTAATTAATTATCCCTTGCCAATTCATTGATCAGCTGTCTATGCCTCATCTTGCTTTCCTAGCAATGATGTTTCATCTGCTCTGATTCGCATCAGCCCTCTTTCTTTTCCTGTATTGTCCCTTTGTTTTTCCTCCTGCCTTCATTTCTTTACCGTTTGCCTCTCAACCACCCCCAGCAGTGGACTAGTCCAGTTAGGGCAGAGCTGCCATCCCAGGATGCAGGAACCACAGCCAGAGGGACCGTGTGAACAAGGCAAAACTTATCTGTATCTGAGATGTAGCCAGTCCAGTGGACAGTACTATCTCGGTTACAAATGGTTCATTTTCAGTTATGAAGACAAATGTAGCTGGATTGCAGAGAGATGGTTTTGAACAAATCTGTCCTGCAATTATTGTCTGAAATCATAAGTATTTTCATGACTCCAAATTTTGTTATACAGCAGTCTTGCAGTCCTGAAGACAGAAACTGCTAGCTGGCTCAAGTCGTAAATCTATTGCTAACACTTTGTGGTTTCTTGCAGGTTGCTGAAAACAGTGCTATACTATATGCACAATATAACAAGAGTCATCTAAAAAAATGAAATCATATGGGTATACATAAATCTTTACAATCTTAAATAAATAACTAATGCCTAGAATACAGTTTTTTCCTCTCCACTAAGAACCAATGTGCTCCCTGTCCAATCTGGGTTCACTTAATTCTCCCAGAAGTCTTTAAAGCATGCTTCTTACCCTGTGCATTTTGGGCATGTTTTTCCCACAATCTGTGTTTGTGAACTTGTGCTCTCTGCTGCTGCCCATTCAGCCAGCAAGGTTTGGGAGTGCGGCAGTGATTCCAGATTCAATCTTCTAATGTGAGACTCTCATTATCTAAGTATAGCTGATATGTTTTATTTCTGTGAAAGCTTGTTTGGATTTCCGTCTGCTCTGCTCTCTCCTGGTTTAGATTTCTCTTCTGAAAGCTATCCAGAATCCAGTGCTTAAGCTACCATTCACCATATCACTTTTTGCTAATTGCTCCCATGTTTGGAGGAGTCACGTGTACCAAATTGCTAAATTGTGACTGCACTTTAAGGAAGCTACTAGAACCTCCCAAAAGAGGCAATTAAAACTCTATAATGAGCAGAGGTAGGAAAATTGGCTGCAAAAGGCTTCAGAGGTCATCCAGCATTCTTTCTTTTTTATTGTTCTTTTTTTTTTTGATATGTTTGTTCTTTTTGAAGGTGGAAATATTTTTATTGTTAAATTTTCCTCTGTCCTTCAGAATACTAAGAGGTCATTTCAGATAATCGTTGCTTGAGACGGTCCAGCAATACTCACTGTGTGTCGGAGTTGATAGCCTTGATTGGATGGCAAGAGTTGCTGTTCTGCTCTGACATTGATTCAGTGAGGTACTTAAGTAGAACCTTAATTTTGTGCATGTGAGGAGTTTCACTGACTCCAACAGGACTACATATGCATTTAGAGATAAATATGCAATTATGTGTTTTGATGAATTAAAGCTCGGCGTTACTTGGAAGTAACTAAGTAATACTCAACTCTGCAAGGCCAAGCATAAGTGTTTTTCCATAAGATTTCCCCTACAGGTTTGAATCACTTTTGGATTAGATAACCAGATTACAGAGGCTTTGCAGCACCAAGCAAAGCAGGGCCTAGGTGCCGTGAACAAATCCAGTCCTAGCTCTAGACGCCGCTTTCACACAGCATTGCCAGAATAATACTTTTTATTCCTGTTACCAAAGAAAGAACGAAGTCCCTTAATTCAGTATTCTAGGTAACAACAGAGGAATTTGGCAGGACTGAAGCTGATGACACTGCTTGAAACTCCAGAGTTTGCGACCGAACAGAGATCGGTGAGACAACCAGTGAGACTGGCGTTCTCAAAATTAGTTCACACCATTGTGTCGTATGGGAATTCTTTTGGTTTAGCTGTAGTAACACAGCAAATGGTGGGAGGAGAGAAGAAAACAACATTTTTTTTTTCTCTCTGTGCCTCCACGTTCCTCCTGTGCGGCCTCCCACCTCCTTGGTGGCCCGGAGGAGCGCAGCTCTGAGCACCGCGTGAGTCAGCGCACCCGAGTGTGGCTGGGTTTCAGACCACCCTACGGGGGAGCCTTCCGGGCTGTGGAGGGGCTTGACCACCTAATGTAAAAAGATGTCCATGGAAGGCATCTCCATCCAAAACTCACTTTACACGTTAACACATGATTTTGGACAAGTCTTGCATTTGAAAAATTGAAAGGTGAAAAAAATGCCTTCTGTGTCATTGGGGGAGGGTAGGGAAAGAGAAGAGGGCTGAGAATGCAGGTTGTCCAGTCTCGGGATCCTCGAGCCAACCTGGCAGAGGACTTGATTACCTTTCCTGTGGTTCCTTCAGATTTACCAGGCAGTTCCCTGAGCACGGGGTACTGCTCAGGCCTCATAGCAGCCATACTGAAGACGAGTTGTTTGGTTAAGGAGCACAGCAAAATCCCACGAGCTCTTGGTACTCCAGCTTGCACCTTGGCAAAGCCACTGTATCCATTCACTGAGGAGGGAGGAACTGAAGAAGAAAGCCTCTACAAAAAGAAAACCTTCAGAAAAAAATAAGGAGGGAAAGGCCATTTTCAGGCAAAACACTTCACTTTCTTTTTCTGAAAGCTAAAGCAAGAGAAGACTGAGCACCTCATGGGTGTGCGAGTGCTCAGATACTGAGCTGACAGAAAAGGTGAGGCGCTCAGAGGTCCCATATTCTTGGGGCCGTGCAGCTCCTCGTGTGCCAGCACTAGTCTCAGGTGAAGGTGGATCCCATGCCAGCACCAACCCAGAGCAGCTGCGCTCCCTTCAAGAGAAAAACAGACCAGAAACGCTGAGGTAAAACCAAGACAGGCAGATATGTAACAGGACCAGCAGGGCCGTGGGGGGCCAGCCTGACGGATATGTGAGGGGTGGAGATACGTGCCTGGGACGGGCATGTGCTTGGCTACGCTCAAGCCGCGCAGTAACATCTTTTGCAGACTCAGCTCCAGGTTGCCAAATATTTCAGATGCTTCTTTGCTTCTGGGGCAGATCCATCGTTGACATGATTGAGAGGAGCAGAGAGCGGAGCGGCGCTCGCCTTGTCTGCGGGAGAGCGCGGCACGACGGGGCCAAGCGGCAGTCCCACTGCCGCGGGGACAGTGCGGCAGGGCTTGGGGAACCCGCAAACCCAGGCAGGGAACAAGTGAGGTCCAGCAAGGGGTCACCCCAAGAAGTTGCTGTGCTGCCCCGTCCCCATCTCCTGCCACCCATTTCCCATGGACAGTTGGAGAGGGCATCAAGGACATGCCAAGGAGTGAGGAGCAAGTGCTTTTCCAGCCTCTCCCTCCTCCAGCTAATGCAGTTTTCCTACTCTTCTGCTACTGGGTATGAGCAAATCGAGGCAGGTGAATTTCTGAATTTTTCAGGAGAAAACAGCAGCTGGCAGCAAGCCTGGGACCTCTCTCACCTCTGGCTGCACTCAACCCCTGTTTAGTTGCTAGTGTGGGAGGAGCCGCAAAATGAAATGTTTCAAGCTGTGAGACATTTTCTGTTTACTTTGCAGGCCAAAGTTACTGGATTTGGACCAGAATGGCCACCTTTTTTGGAGGCATATATATATATGTGGGGAGGACAAAAGCAGTCGGTATCCTGGTTTATGCTGTTTTGCCAGAGGAAACAGAGATGCTCCATGATTGTTTTCTGCAGGTCCTGTTTAACTGGAAAAATGGCTTGAAAAGCTGGCATGGAAATAAGAGGCAGCTCGTGGCTGCCAGGTCGCTCTGTGCGACCGCCACAGCACCTCAGACTTTCCTTTTGGGAAACAGATTGCACCAAAGGAAGTAGCAAGGCAAGCCTGGTGTCATGTGGAATAGCTGAAATTCTTCAAGTTCCTTTTTGCCAGGATTTCAAGCTGTTAAAGACACATGATCTGAACTGCTTGTACCTATAACTGAGGATTTTCCTCAACAAAGATAAATAGGTAGCTGTACAACTTTATTTTCGTATTTTCTCTACATCTGCCAGAAACTGTAGTAGAACTTGAGTGAAATCATTATTAAGGGCTACATTTGGAAGCAGTAACCTTAGATGGGGATTAACAAAAATGATATATTACTCCTTGCCCTCAAGAACCAACCTAGCCTGTGATCACTTCTAGAGAAAAATGTAAAGAATTAAAATTCTGAGTCCTTTTCTGCTATTCATGCCATTATGGCATCCTTAGAAACTAGTGGTTGGTGCCCAGTGACCCCAAACCTTTTATCACTATGTTTGGTCTCATTTAGGGAGCAAAACCAAGCTGTGTCTATGACTGTGTTTTAGGCTTGTAGCAAGAATTGCTGTGAATTTTCATGTTGATATGTATTAAAATTTATGTATTGAACAGTTCCGTATGAGTTTTACTAGCTCATCACAGAAGTTGAGTTGGAGAAAGTAGAAACTTTACTCCTTGCTACATAAATGATTTGCTCATGGTCCAGCCAAGTATTGAGAGAGCACCTGGTTATCAGCATTTATGGAGAAAATAACCCATGGAAAGGGTTGCTGAACTGCCCCTTAAATAAAATCAGGGATCAACCACCTTTGGGAAGGGGTAGCAAGTTCTGTATCTGAAAGAAAACTGTAGGCGGCACCAAAAGAACACAGTGTAAATAAAAGTTAGCATGTTTTGCCAAGGAGACCCTTTGAGTTTGATCACCCTGAAAGGAATTTAAGTGCAATCTGCTTTCATTTGTCTGTCACCAATGTCTTTGTAAACCTTCACAATTCTTGTTATCTGAGACTTTTTTTTCTAAATATTTTTTTTATTGAATAAACTCAGAGTAATTGCATGATGATTAACTAACAAAGGCATTTCACCTAAAAACCCTTTTCTGTAGAGTTGTGAACCATGCATGCAAAACCCAACACCTCTGCATGTTTCTCTGCAATATCCAAGTTTTCCACTTTGTATGACTCTGCTTCACAGATGTGTTTGGGAGACAGTGCCAGAGCTGGAGAGGAAGAATTATTTCCTGGTGACTCTGGGCTAGGGTCAGAAAGCCTGCAGGGCAGTAAGGAACATGCCCACATCTGTAGCACGTTTGTCATAGATTTTACATGGAGGCATGATTTTACCTAGACTCGGTGATTCGGGGGCATTTTTGCCCACCATGAGCAACCAAGTCAGCAGTACTCTGCCCACAAGATCAGCCATGCTGAGCTACTTGCCAATATAAAAATAGGACAAGTGGAAGCAAAAGGTGCTCTGATGCTAACAATTTATTTCACATTTACCATAGTTTTGAATACACCCAATTACTGCAACCCAGCTAGTGAAAGGTAGCTGTCAGCTACATTCAACATTTTTTTCTTCTAATACAGATATCTACAGCTTTATTATTGCCTTAATTCTGGAAATGAGAAAGCAGAACAGAGAGGGAGCATCACTTGTCCCTGACGATATAGTCATTGTCAGAGCCAGGAGAGGAGCTCTGAAATTCATTGCTCTCAGTCCTGTTCCCATTTCTCTAGGTTACAAAGATGTGGCACGTCATAGTACATATTCCGTTTTTACGATTCTGCATAGAAAAGTTAGACAATTAGGAAGGTTGTCTGAATGTGAAAGCTGGGAACTGAATAATCTGGACTTTTTTTTTTCTGTTGATTTCTGTCTTTTTTTTTATGACAGAAGTGTTTGTTTAAACTCCAAGATAAATTCTGTCTATCTTCCACCGAGTTAAATCTCATTTGATTTCCTCAGTTCTTCTCTTTAAAGTTATTTTTTTCAGCTCGTATTACATTGAATAATGGTAGAATTACCATCACATAATGTTAGTCTAAAAATACATGTACCATTATTATTATCAAAGAGATAAGTGTGTGTTGCCAAGTAAAAAGAAAGCTGTGAAATATAATGCCAGGTACAAGTATTTTTTTCATAATCTTCTAGTACATGAAGGATAGACACAGGCTGCCAGATATTTAGTTCTGATGGATAAATGCAACTGCGGTTTCCATAGCTATGCAGGATTTTCTATAGCACCCATCACCATGGTATCTAAGAATCTGTTACTGCTGCTTCACACTTCAGTCAATCTCATCCTAAGGAGAACTAACTGGGATAAATGAAAGAACTTTGAGCCTTGCCATCCAACGTGTGGAGTGACTTGACCAAGTTTACATTTCAAAAGAAATTCTTTGTTTGCTTGTCGCATCACAGCTCTGATGTGCTAAGCTCCTTGTTTCTGGAAAGGGCATTTGCTGTGCTGTGGTTCAGTAGTGTGGTTTCACTAGGGTGGCTGCCCTTCAGATGCTGGAGCACAAACGTTCAGGACACATCCACTTGGTCCAATGGAGACCACTACTGAAAACCCTACCTACGGATCACACTAAGGCACTACATCCAATCTCTAACTCCTTTGGGACCTGTGGAGTTGGTGTATCCACCACATTCTTTTACTTTATGTAGAAAAGTTTTCTGGCAGAGGGTGGCCACTAGAAGATACCTCTTCCTCTGAGAGGAAAATCATACTGCTGAAATTGAGGCGAACCTTCTTATCTTTGGATATGGTGAAGCAATACAATATTGATAAAGTATTTATAAAGTGATAACTGAAAGCATCAAAGATCAGACAAACCCACCACAAAATACCATTAGAAATCCACAGAGGCTTTTCCTTCCTACCCATTCTAGCTGAGGACTCTTATGCAACCATTATGCTGTCTGCACTAAAGGAAGTCTAGGTCCTGGATCTCCAATTTCCCAGTCAGTACAGATCCCTCTTTGGAGATTTGTTCAGAGTATGTCTTCCTCCCAAAGAGTTTTTTTTTTTTTTGTCTTTCATCAGGGAGATGGTGTAGGTCTTCCTTTTACCAGATGATTTAGGTCTTCCTTTTACCAGACCGCTGTCTGTCCTGTCCATCTTAAATGCACAAGTATTTCCTGAGAATGGTCGGATGCCGGTTTTATTGGCTCAAAAATAAATAAGATGCAGATGCTCTTTTTGTTGGAAAACAATATCTGAACCCAGAGAAAAATCTTTCTCTAATGCAATCTTTATGTTTTTTAAGAACATGTAAATGAATAACTCTATTTGATGTATATATATACATACATATATATATTTGATTCATGGTTGTGAGCTTATAATTGAACTTTACCTGAGAACATACCCAAAAGTAACTAATCATTCTGGGGCAAAGTGAGGTTTACAGTGAAATGTCCTACAGACCTTTCTCTGAGAAAGATTTAATGCACCTCTGCATGAGGATGACAGGTTCAGGTCTTGAAAGCTCTGCAGCCAAGCACGTGCAGTGCTGCGCTTGTGCAGCACTGAGCCAGTAGTAGTAAGTCCTTCCTCGGATCACAGTTTCACAGACACTTTCAGCAAAGAGGCAATACCACCATTCTCCAGCAGCCCCTTCCTGTCCTTTTCTTGTGTCAACATGAACTTTTGCACCAAAAGAGGTTGCAAGATTCACCAAGTCAAAACTAACTTGGCCCCCGCTTTTGTCACTGCACAAAGGCTGTTGCCGAAGGAAGGAGGTGGCACCAGGCAGAGAACAAGCAGCTGGGCCTGGAGAGCATCATTTCTCTTGACAGCAATCCTGATTAGTTCCAGTTTATTGTGATCATGAGATTATAGCATCAGGAAGGGTTAATTAGCTCATGAATGCTGAAACAGGTAGCTGTACTAACCCTGCTGATTCCTGAGCCAGGTCAGGTGTTTCCTCCTTAAACTACATTGTTTGAATCTGTCTGCCTTTGGATTTATCACATAACTCTCCTCAGTCCATATCCTGTGCTCTTTTTACACACTGTTCACAAATTAGCCATAAACTTCAGAGGAACATTCCTGAATTAGCCTTTTCAGGAGGAGGTCCATTTAGAAGGGAAAATTTACAGCAGGCGTCTGTAGCACCAGGTTGTTCAGCTGACCTGATTCCTCTGGTTCTCTCAGCCCATTAACACTTGCTGCATAAAGCCTCATTTAGAGAGCTGGCCAGTCCTTCTCATTGCAAGATTTGGTCTTGTATCTATATGTTCCTTTACTTAACTGTTTTCTGGAGTTCCCTACCAAAATCTGAGTTTGACTCAGGAAAGGGAATTTTGACCTGCTCTCTGGCAGCACTGGCAAATATTGTAAAAAATGGCTGCTAAAAGTTCCTGTAATTTGAGGAAAGTCAGGAGTTTCTGCTCACAGTCGAGTGCGTGTCCTACAAGAGCAACAGTTATGGCACACTAACCCAGTCAGCATGTCTTAGGTAATTAACATGAGTCTTTATTATAGATATATCTATAGATCTTTATTATACACCTGTCTATAGACAGATCTCACTAAGAAAACTACTCTTCTCCGTACACATGTACACATGAATGCAAACAAAGGCTGAGAGAAAACACCAAAATACCACTCTCCAGCTTCAGCTGGAAGCAAACCCTCTTTTCCTTCACTTGGCAACCATGGCAGGGCCCAAAAATGCCCAAAACACATAGTTTTGTGAAAGAAACAGAGCGGAGACTGTAGGAACAGATTCATTCCCTGCCTTTTCTCTGTCCCACCCAGAGCCAATCACCTCAGCTGGACCATGAGCTGCTACAGCCCACATCAGAGCTCACCATCCGCCACTTCAGTACTAGCACGAACAGTTGCCAACAGCAGTGACATCGTCCCCACACACATACTTAGTATTCCCATTCCCTGGCTTGCTAGAATGGAGAAACAGAATCCTTGTTTCACCTCTTGAAACTTGAAAAGAAAATGAGTGGGAGCAGGAGAGAGAGAGAGACAGTATAACAAACTGGCTTTTAAATTTGTCAATTAAATGTGCACAGATTCATTACTTCGGATTCTGCTGTACCACTTGCTAGCTGCACTCCTTCACCGCTCCGCTCCGTGGGACTGCCTATATGTATGTTGCCTTGCAAAGCACACAGATAATTTTCTGGTTTTTATTAGATTTCTGAAAACACATGGAACTGGACTCCTTAACTTCAGCCCCCTTAAAGTTTAATAGGGTGTCTATTGTAAGGCTAACTTTTTCATTCATTTGCTCATACAGTGAGTATTTCCTTTGAACAGCAGGCATGTTCTACTAGAAAAATCCCTTTGGGAAAATATGAAGCTTTGAGAAATGTTCTGTCCTCCCTCAAAGAGGTCCCTTCTGAACACAGACAACTTCTACTGCTATTTAACTATCAATAAAACCCTCCTGCTGTAGCAGTATCTGCTGAACTACTAAGCTCTGCAGCAATCCATAACTTCCAGTGAAATGTAAGCAATTAACCTGATTTTAATGTTATGCAGGTACGTTACCAGCAGTCATCTGTAATCCTTTAACATTCTTCTCAGTGTAAATCACCTCGAAGGCAGAGCAGCCCATTTTCTAAGGAATTTCAAAAAATGCAATGTTAAAGGCTGCGCAGTAGAGAAATAAGTTTTAAGGAGAAAATGTGCCTCAAGATTTACGCTAAAACCAACAAATAGACAAAAAGTTAAAACGAGGAAAGCATTCACTTTAATTTCACATGAAGTATAAGAAGCCCTAGTAATAAGGCTGCCCAAGCGAAAGACTCTCTAAAGATAAAAATTTTATGTGATATATTTAAGCTAACTAAATTGCTTAAGACTCCATGTGATTAACAAAATGTTTCTGCAGATTTAGAGCTTGAAATCCATTTTTACTTTGGAACTGCAAAGTTTTATTTGCTCAGGCATGGCATAGGCATGCAGGGTGCAGAAGGGTGAAAGCAGAGGACCAAAGCTTCTCCTTCATTTCTTTGCCAAATGCAAAACTCAGGATTCTGTACTGAGGATCAAAAGGCCAAAAGCGTTCTCCTTCGCTTTGGGGCTCCCCCACATACACCACCACCAGTGCATATGTCTGCAGCAAGAGCACATTAATTTCCACTTTCAAGAGCACTTCTCTCTTGCTGAAGTGCTCCACGAGAACCTCTCTTGCAGTGGAAACAGAGTAGGCCAAGCTCTATTTTCAGTGTCACCCTGGCAACTGCCTTCCCCTCCATCTGGATGTCACATCAAAGGAACCTTCCTACCACCTCTCCGGTTTAGCATGAGCCTCGCCACTGCTGGGGAGGTCTTACAGCCCTGGCCCTGCAGTTTTGAGTATGTCTTTTCCCCTGCCTTCCTTTTAAAGCACTTCAGTATTTAGCTTTCACACACAAAAAGAAACTCAAGAAAATAAGTCTTACTTATTCTTTAGAAGACCAAAAATCAGTGATTATTTTTCTGAAACTCAGTTAACCTCATGACATTGGAAAGCCTGAGGTTAGTGGTTGGTTAGCCCAGTAAGCCCAGAAGTGAGCCCAAGTTAGCCCAGAAATTTGATTTTGTGTTTGTACAGCTGAAAATGTTTTCATTAGAAAGTCAGTAAGGAAACCATTTTTTAGCCAGCTCAGATATCCAAAGCAATGGGTGGGATTTCAAGCTTCCTCCCCTTTCCCCACACAAGCCTGAGCTCCGCATGGCAGAAGGATGCGCTGGGGGCACCGTGTTTCCAGGCTTGCCCCTCGCCCCCAGCACGTCACTCTGCCTTCTGCTGCTCTAACTTTAAATAGTCCATGAGCACCAGCCTGCCCACACCGTGCCCCACTGTGGGCACCCACGTGGCAGAGGCAATAATCACATCTCTGCACGGATACAAAAATTCTCACTGGACACAGAAGTCATAGAAATTCCTAGTGGAATTTTGTTTTATTTTCCTTTTGTTTTTGTTTACTCTTGTGTGAGCAGCACTTTAAAGGTCTCCGCCTGAGAGTGCCCTTTGCTGGTGGATTCACTTGAAATAGGACTTCACATCAGGTCCTTCAAAACACCAGGGCAAATCCTGGGTCAATCAAAATCTGAAACAAGGTCTTCACTCCTGATTCTTTTTCTGAGACTGAAGCTGCATAGTGCTGAGACAGAGGATAACATATGGACACTTACTGAAGGAAATATAAAAGCTGTCTATTGCACATGTCTTGAAGCACTTTCTATGTACAGTGTTATGACCTGGTTAAGTATAATAATACCCGTTTTAAAAACAAGGAACCTGTGGACATTGGGACTTCCTAGAGTCACACAAGTTGTTTAAGACATACTCAGAACTGCAAAAAAATACCATATGCCTCCAGTTTTGGCTTTGAGAAATTCTTTCCTTTTACTTGGCTGTCCTTTATTGTATGAAGGAAAAGAAAAAGTTATAAAAAAAGAAGGAAAGAAGGAAGGAAGGAAGGAAGGAAGGAAGGAAGGAAGGAAGGAAGGAAGGAAGGAAGGAAGGAAGGAAGGAAGGAAGGAAGGAAGGAAGGAAGGAAGAAAGAAAGGAAGAAAGGAAGAAAGGAAGAAAGGAAGAAAGGAAGAAAGAAAGAAAGAAAGAAAGAAAAAGACTCCAACTGTTATTTTCTCTCGCGATTCCACTGAGTCCACAGCTTCCCTAACTCCACTGTCAGAAACTTAAAAAAAAATAGGCCACACCAGAGGTGAAAAATCAGTGTTCATGTTTATTGCTACTTACTTAGGATGTTCACATAAGGGAAAAACTCTTCTGCTTTGATGTGCTGTAAACCCTGTCCAAGTTCTCAGTGCATGGGAAAGGAAGAGTGATACCTGACTTCCTCATCTCAACCACAGTTATTCCAGATATCTGAAGCTGCTTTTTGCACCATATAGACACACACTCAGAAAAGTGCAGGAATCAGGTGGGAGGGTGGAGGATGACTCAGGTGCTTCTGTGCTTCATGTTGGGATGACATTTTAGACTGCCAGAAGAAATAAGCTTATTCATAGGTGGGTCTAAAGCCTTGATTTACAACCAAGCTTTCGCTGGCTGTGGAGGAGTCAGCCGTGCATCATCAGCTTGTTGCAGCGTGGCTGTGGGATTAGCTGTCAGTGCGGTCCGAGGTCAACAGCCTGGATTGGCTGAGGATCGAGGAGCGGCTGAGGGAGCTGGGGGTGTTCAGCCTAGAGAGGAGGAGGCTCAGGGAAGACCTTATCGCTCTCTACAACTACCTGAAAGGAGGCTGTAGGGAGGCGGGGGTCGATCCCTTCTCCAGAATAACTACCGATAGGATAAGAGGAAATGGCCTCAGGTTATGCCAGGGTGGGTTCATGTTAGACATTAGCAAGAATTTCTACACAGAAGGAGTGGGGAGCACTGGAACAGGCTGCCCAGGGAAGCAGTGGAGTCACTGTCCCTGGCGGCGCTCAAGAAACGCGTGGATGAGGCGCTTAAGGACACGGTTTAGCAGCCATGGTGGGGATGGGCTTACAGTTGGACTCAATGATCTTGAAGGTCTTTTCCAACCATAATGATTCTGTGATTCTATAAAACTTCCTAGGTCTTACGTTTTGCAAAAAATATGACAAAATATCTTTTCGAAGAATTAATTCACAAACTATACCAAGCTGTTAATGAAGTCACTAAAATTCAAGTGCAAGAGGAGAAAAAAGCAGGAGATATTTGTTCTGACATGTAACTCTAGATGATGATTTGGAAATCATCGTTCCATTAATCATCATGATGATTAGTGGAAATTTTGTAAAAATGAATTAGTTAGAATGGCAGGATCACATGGTGAGAATCTTCAGCTCACAAAATCCGGGCATTCAAGACCTTTGAAAAAATCACCCTTAGAAATTATCCAATAAATAATAAAAAAACATAGTAAAATTGGTAATTGGAATTACAATCATATTTAACCCAGGGGAAAGGAGAACTTAAGGTACCTTTCCTATTGGGGACAGCAGTGTCCCTTCCCAGTGGAACTTTATCCTTTTGACACTTTGAGCATCTTTGTTTTCCTCCTGGGTTCAGCCTGGCCAAACATGTGCCAGCACCAAGCCCGGCATCACAACTCATGGGAGCAGGAGAGTGCTGAACCTGCTTGGCACCCCAGTGTCTTGGAGGGAAGAATGCCTCCCAGATGGAAAAGCATTGGAGTTGCCTTTGGGTGAACTCGTCCAACCATATTTCATGCCCCACAAGCTCTCCTGTGTTAACCATCTACCTGAAACATGTCGCAAATGTAAAATAAATAAATAAATAAATAAAATAAATTGCCAGTTTGAAGCTCAACTTCAGGACTCCATTGCAATTACTTACTATGGGACATTTGGCATTGTCTTAAACTTACTTAAAAAGCCATAAATTCACAAATAAGCTGCCCTTAAAATGACACTTAAGATGGACGGCAGAAAAAAACATAATTAACCTTTGCTGTAAACTCAATCAGTGCAGCTTCTCCAGATTAACGCTGATATAACTGAAATCTGCATCCCGCCCACATAAGAAATCTGTAATTAGCAGGTGGGAGATCACGCACGGTTCTGTGGAAATTTTAAATATATACTAAAAAAAAAATCAGCAGTGGAACAGTAAGTTGATTTCCTGTTCTGGGTTTGTTCCCAATAATACTTTTGCAAATACATATTTTTTTATCCTCCAGACAGAATTTAGTTGTCTGAAGCAATGCAACTTGCTCTGTAGTACACCACAAAACAGCAGTGGACTCCTACCACAAGCTACTGGTCTCCAAGTGCCGTTCTTCTCAGAGCACCTTGGCAGTGTGGGCAAGAGCAAGCAGTGTCTACAAAAAGAGGAACAACTCCTTTACGCAGCTTTAGTACTGGAGATGCAAAGTCCATGGAGAAATGGAAGAAGCCAATTTTCTTTGGAGTGAGGGCACTGGAAGTAGACACTGAACGAGGAGGATATTTCTCAAGCGCTGCGGTCTTGCAAAAGCCACCTCACGCTATCAGGAATAAACAAAATTTAAAGAAAAGGAAAAAGAAAAAAAAGTGGAAAACAGAGTGACTAAAAACTCTATGAAATCTGACACACTACGAATATGACAGAGAACTGGAAGAAACATAAACCGTGTTTTACTCTATCTGTGAGCAGTGAGTATCTGTGAAAAAGGACACAGATCTGGTTCCCGACAGTAATTGGGTCTGATACCTTTGATGTGTTTAACAGTTTTCAGTTTTCCAGGCAGAGGTAGACAGCTTCACAGTGTATCACAGGAATTTAGCAACCCCAAAGTCCCGTCACAGTGAACCATGTAAAAGACATTTGTAACATGAAGGTACAAAAATAAAAGAGAGGTTAGTGATCTAGTGACTAATCTTATAACGTGGGCGTTAGCGGGGGAATTGCAATTTGAGCACGGACCAAAAACCTTCAGAGATGGTCAGGAGAGCCAATGTCACTTTTACACAGGGGTTCCCAGCAGCAGAGCGACCAGGTTTAGGGCAGGTGGAGCAGGAGGGTGCCCTCTTTGCAGGTACATGCAAGGCTCAAGAAGACTTGGTGTGCAGCATCCACATGGCAGTCTCCAGCACAGCACAGGCTGTTAACATGTGTAGTGGCTGTGCTGATCATGAGGGTCTTTGTGTGTGTATCAAAAAAGCAGGAATGGTTTATAACGTGTTCTTAACATGTTGGCTAGTGAATAAATATGAACTGTTGGGAATTCTCCTGTAAGGGACTTGGTTTCAGGGAGGGGGAGCCTGAATGAGGTTGCAGCAGCTCCTATGGCATTGAGCTAAGATCTTCACCAGATTAAGAGTACTCTCTTCCCTCTTGGGCTCAGAGGGGATAAGGGATGTGGACACCTTCCTCAGCCTGTTCCCACATCCCTATTCCCAGTGCTCCCATTCCAGTACTCATATGCTTCAGGTCTTTCTTGTTGCCTTGGTGGGCTCTGTTTTCCCTCCCTCCTTGAGAGGGGGCACCTCTCAGCTCGGGAGATACTGCTGTTGGATAGGAGCTGGAAGGCATGCAAGGAGTTGGAAGCTGTAGCAGGGAGTGTTTTAGTTTGATAGCATATGAAAAAATGTAGCAATCTGCATCAATAGCAAGGGAAAGACTTGTTTTGTTTTGTTTTGTTTTTACTCTGTGTAACTCTTTTGCTGTTTCATACATTTCCCAACCTCTCCCTCTCTGGTATTGCTCCATCGCTCCTCAGCCATCCCCTTATGCCTCCCACTCACACGTTTGTTAAGGATTAATTATTTCCTTTACACTCGTCCTTGCCAGCCCTGGCCTTCCCCGTGACTCACAGGGCTTTCCCAAGCTCTTTCACCTCTGCACAACCCAGCTTCTTCTCTGCTAGAGAATCCCCTAAGCAAACCTCTCTCCAGATACTCTGGACCATTTCTCCTTTCCTTTCTGCCAACTAATTCACCTTCCCAACTGTGGAGCTGGATCTTCCTCCCTTCCTTGACGTTGACGTTGACACTGAGAGCACCTCACCACATCACTCAGAAAGCCTCATCTTCCCACCTGAAACACTGAGCTCAGAATCCCCCCTTTTCCCTTATACAGGCCCTGGACACAGCAGGAAACCCCATGACAGGCCTTCATCAGGTCAAGCTGTTGCAACCAGCAGCTGACGCACTCTGCATTTGGGCAGCCAGGGCCTGGTGGGGACCCTAATGGGGACAAAGACGAGCTGTGCTGCTGCTCCCCACCAAAATAGTCCCCCACACTAGCCCATCTCAGCGCTCTGGCTTGGTTCCTGGAGCTGAGTCCATCACCTGTAACGAGCAAACTGCAGTGCAGCTATGTAAAATACATCTTGTGAAAATACATCTTGTGTGGAGGGGAAGGCACAAATCATGCACACACAGAGAAGAAGAGATAATGAGGAAAGCACATATTTATGTATATTTTTACCCCCCCCGCAAGAACACCTACAGCTTAGCCACAACGGGAGGGATGTCAAGCACTCATAGCAGCCAGAACTTGGGTTTTCAGAAGGTGGGATTTTGTCTGTTTTTAAAGGAAGCATTACTCCATCTCAATAGCTGAAACCTCTGGAGCCTCCTGAGAAAGGGGGAGCCCCTGCATCGCCGCCCAGCACAAACACATTCACTTAGAGAGGAAACAAACGTGTTTGCCTTTAAAACAACTGTGACGCTGATAGCTGGGAGAGCTGTTTGCATTTAAAACGGCATGACTGCTCAACGCAAGAAAGATGTATATATGACACAAACTAGCAACGCAGACTCTTTCACCCTTATTTGGAGGATGGCGTTTTTGTTGTTGAGCCACGCGTCACCGGGATTGCGGGTATTGATAGCGTCCTTCCTTTGCGTCCCAAAACGTAGAAGGGTGTTTGCCTAAACATGCAAGCACAGAAGCAAGACTTGTGTATTTGTATAGGAAGCCGCTTTTGTTTGCTGCCAGTAGGATACACAATGTGCTCTCTACAGGGGATCAAGATTTAGGGCTGCATAAACACTGAATGGCAATATGTTATATAACTGGCCCTTGGGGAGAGTTACGTGTCGTGAGGAGAAGCGGTTTTTGCCAGGAAAGGTAAAGCACAAAAGGTAACGCAGAATTCATGGAAGAAAACAAAGAGGCGAGTGAAAAAGAAACAGCAAACTATCTGTGCAGGTTATCACTGGGCAGACCATTCAGAGTAAACATCCGTGGAGCCCAGGCTGCAAATTTATAGTCAATTCACTGCTTATCGGTGTGAACAGATTCATAACCCTTTCCTTCGTGGTGAATTTGGCCCAGGTATAGGGCCAGTCCGTACCGGGTGGCTGGACAGTGCCACCTCGTCCTTGCTGCGCCGCTGTGTGCTCCGCCGCGCTCCTGCCCTGGTGCCCCTGCGCGAGGATGGCCGCGTGTGGGTGCGGGAGCAGAGCTGTGCTGAGGGTGACGGAGGCAGGGGCCACAAGACCCTGGCTCCAGGACGAGCTCCGAGGAAGGAGAGAAGGGCCGAGGGTGGGGAGTTTAGCCAAATTCCTCAGTTTGAAATTGGAAATTTGAAAGCAGCAACTTTTCTATATGAACAAAGGAGAATGGTGCCAATTTCACAGACCATCATAGCGTGTGCTCTGAAAGTGCTGCTGCTTTGTCTTCCTTGATGTACCAACGGGATCTTTTTCCTTTTTTAAGTCCTTTTAAATCTTTATTTCTACCTGGCAAAGTCAGGGATTTTAAGTGACCTCTCAGAAGCTTTTCAAACAGCACGGAGAGCAAATAAGTGAAAGTAGAGTCACCAACACCATCCATCCAAGAGGCAGAAATTAAGGCCTCAGAGGAAATTAAAAATAGTTCTGCACCTCTTCAGCCTCCCATTAGCGTTGCCTTCAAGGACAATGCCCTTCTTCATGGATGGCTTGGGGATGCAGGACATTGTTAAGAGCTGAAGGTCTTAGTGGAGAAAGCAGTAAACATCCAAGCCAAACAAACTTAACGCGCTCCTTGACGCAGCGCATTGTTCCCACCACTTCAGCGAGGGTCCTTCACCTTCACTGCTAGCAAATGTTCCCCGACAATCACCACGGACACGGCTCCAACAAAAAGACGGAAAACATAATGTGAACTGCGGGCTGCAATAAGCGGCAGCATTGTGTCTGATTTTAAGCAGGGAAATGGGTTTGGTTTTTATAGATGTCTTTTGCGCTTCAGAAAAGTACGGTAATTGCAGATAGCAAACCGAGTAAGAAACAGCAGTTCTGCTGCCAGGTCAGACAAAATACTCCCGCAAGCCTGTTATTAATAGAATGGCAATGGCATTGCTGGGGAGATAGATTAAAAAAAAAAAAAGTCAGGGAAGAGTTTTAGTTGTTTTCTAATTAAAAGGAAAAGAAGGAAAAGAAGAAATCCTTCTAGTCATATTCCAGAGTTAAGCAGACATGCATATTAGACTCAGGCTGAATTTGCACCATGTGGAGATTGCACAGCTGCTACATAACTGCGGAGCAATGAGGTTTAAGGAAGCAAGCAGGGGCTGCAGGAGAGCTGGGCTCCATCGCGGGCTCTGCAGCACCCTGAGCGGGCCCTTGGCCAAGCCGCTTCACCCTGGGTCCTTCACCTGTAAAATGGGGAAATGACACTGCCTTGTCTGGTAAGAGGCTTGAGGCCTGGGCGAAATGGATTAAAAGCACTAAAAAAAGCAGGCTGTCGTTGTTGTTATTGTTGCAAGCAGTATAACTGCATGGAGAGCTCCAGAGCAGGTTAGAAAATACACCAGATCAGCTCGTTCTCTGACTGTGGAAAGTGTCCCCAAGGCCAAAATTTCAGGAATTTTAAGTTCAGGAAACTTAAAAAACAAACAAAACCCAAAACACACAAAAAAAATGAAGGTAATCTGAGGAAGCTGACTGAGGAAAAAATGAACCTCCCTCCCTAAAAAGAATCATAATAAAATTGTAAAACAAATCAAAAAAGGAGTTTACAAAACAAAATCCATGGAGAATAGATGTCTAAGATTGGTTGAATGTGAGAAAAGTGCTTTTTTCAAAGAATATGCTATCAGTCCTTGGATATGCTTGCCCCATCTGATCTTTTTTTCATCATTTGGATGTTTGTTACCCTGTTAGTGCTCTTTGGATGAGCTCCTTCTTCTAAATCAGTTATTTTTAACAGTTCTGTCTACGATTGTATTTAATGAAATTCTGTACACGTATGACACCAAAATATATTCCTGGCTTGTAGAGGAGGGATTTTTAGAAGAATTTCCATTACAGGATGCATTTGTAAGAAGTAATTTTGCATCCTCCTTTGCATTTCTTTTCCTTAAATACTGCCATGCTCAAAAAAGGAAACATAAAACTCTTTCTTAAAACTGTTTTTTTTTTTATAGCACTGGTTGAACTAAAACAACTCAATCTGAAACCCTAGTTTTTATTCAAACCCATAGAATCTGAATTCAATTTATAATCGTGAAACAATAAAATATTTGACACAGTATTTTGCACCCACTCATTTATGCTTGCAGGTTAGATTCCATCAATATTTTTTTCAGAGAAGAATTTAAAGCCCCAGCCCTGAAATTATTGATAGCACAGGTTTAAGTGTTTGCAGAACTGGAGTTTAATATATTTCTTCTGGGAAGGGATGAATTTGTAACCTGGAGCAAAAAGATATTTGAACTACAAATGCAGAATAATTGTGAAGTGCTGCACTTGTAGTGCATAGAATGTTCTCTGTCAGTGAGAGCTGAGCTTTTTAGAATTTTACCTGAAAATTATGACAATATGGTAAAGTATTTTTGTTAGAGCTTTGTTAAAACAATTCAGTTCTCCTTAGCATGCAATTTTAAATATTTTAGAATATCATCTAAGAGAGCATCATCATATGTGCTCTTTACTTAATAGCTTATAAAAATTCTGCAAATGTGACAATGAAATAGTGACTGGGAAAACTGAGAAGTGTAATATAATAACGTAGCAATAAAAACAAATAATTATTCTTCCAGATTTTGAAAACACTACAAATACATTGATAATGTATTGAAACTATGGCTTTATTTTTTTATTTCTTCAAGGCTGTGGGTGTGACTGGAAGGAAGATATAAGTCCTTCCTACACCAGTAGGTAAGCATCATCACATGAAGAAAGGAAATGATGATTTAACATCACTGCATAGTTTAGTTAAGTCATTTTCTCTTTTTCAGTATGCGGATAACATATTAGGAAGTTTTATTGCAATCTAATCAATTTTTGTTACAATTCAACAAATGACATAAGATGATGACACTTATTTAAGGGTCAGTTTTTCTATTGATATAAACCACCATAACTCTATCATATAGATTATTTGGTATGAAAAGTCAGGAAAAAGTGTGTTTGTCCTTGAGAAAGTAATATTTAATTAGCATGCTTTTTTCTCTAATTGGGCAAATGAGGCAGTACAAACACAATTATTATAGAAAGAAGTGAATTCTTAAATGCACAGTAAATGAACCATAATTTATCCAAGTATTCTATGCTATCATTTAATAGCGCTTTATTGTGCAATAATTTTTCCCAATGAATTCATATTTGTAAAATAATTCAAATTAAAATTCCAAATCTTGCTGTTATGAAAAAACCCAGTTCTATAAAAATAAGCATGGAGTTTTTTCATATTTTTCCTCCAGAGATTAAAACTATATTCAGTTATTTTTCTTACTCTTCTCTTCATGCTCAGTAACACCTCCCTCCTTTTTTTGTTCAGACATTTTGCCCCTAGATAAAAACAAGCATTAAAGTATGCAAACTTCCTAGAATCTTGTGCAATTTTCAGTGTTAAAAATCCCGTTTCATGAACACTCTTCAAAACCAGAAATTTCTGGGTCATGAAGTATTCCACACACTTTGAAAATAAGAAGCATATGAAATATAAACCACTTTTTTCCTACAATGAATGTATGTCCATTTTTGGATCTGTGTCTTATGTGTTCTTTGATCAGCTTTTTCCTTTATTCTTCAAACAGGAGGGGGAAAAAAAGTCAGAATGTTGTCTTACATGGGCTAAAATCAAAACAGGTCATCTATGCAAAGTTGCCTGTACTTTTATGAGGTCCTCCCCCAGTGTCAGCTATCTGGGAGCAATTCCCAGACTCTCAAGCAAGTTGGGGCAGTTCTGCTCTCAGTCAGCCAAACAAATATTGCATGAGGCACAGCATGGGATGGGAACACAAGGCTATTTTTAAAAACTTCATCAAATCATAGACTTTTAGTAAATTAGAGTTAGCCAAAATGTTGCCTATTTACATACTCAGTGCATGGAGGCAGAGGATATGATGCTACACTGGTCTTGACTTGCAAGACTTGTGCAGTAAAAAAGGAAAAATTAATGAAAAGGATTTCCTTTACACATATTGGATGCCTGAAAAAAAAATTGCAGTCATCTGATTTTTTAATTTACTTAGAGAAAAAAGTTACACGAGGGATGGGGAATTAAGAAGTTCTGTGTTGTGCTACATCTGTGCCATAATAGGATGAAATGTGCAGTTCAGGTATCCAAACATCTTTATCTGCTGCAGGAAGTTCTGTTCCTATTAGATGAGGAATACAAAAATGTTCCTTATAGCAAATATACTCCCTGAGGCAATATTAATCCACATCACTAACTGCTACTGTGGAATGACTATAATGAAAAAAAAAATGAATAATAATTAATTAATCATTATTTTACCATGCACAGATGCCAACCTTGTGTTAGATATTGAACACCAAAAAGCAGCCAGAGCCCTCCTGTAGTCCACTTGGCACTTTATGGGCCTTTGTCACGCTCAAGGAAATGGCCAATGTGAACATTTTCTACAGCTACTAACAGCATGAGCTATTCCTTTGCTTCAAGTGGAAGGTGCTCATCTTTTAGCACTGAGGCTATTAATTTTAAATCCTACTGCTCCTGAGTAAGAAATACAGTATCATGCACCATAGGTTTTGTTAGAACATTTTGATAAAATATATGAATGCCCATTTTCCCCAAAATATTATGAAAAAATCTCTTTAAATATTTCGTGTCATTTTAAGCGACCCATTTTAAAATAAGTGTCCTCAAGCACACCCTTTCTGATTTTAAATTACAGCCAATTATCAGTGATCATAAGGATGAAGAGAGGTGCAAAAATATTTCCTTTTGTATCACAAATTGAATAACATTTTACTGTGTAAAATCTACAAGGAGAAAATGCCTTTTTAAGTAGCACTGCCAGAATATTGCCAGTTTTCTGGTCACCTCCTATCCTGACTACTCCTTTCTACCTTCAGTGCTTGCAAGCTGGTGGTGCCCATGTTCAGAGGGTAGAAAATAAGGGAATTGCCTTGATTTCCTTTCCCCTCACTGTTCTCGGCTCATCTTCTTCCTCCATGTCAGACCTGTTTTCCATGCTTTCACAAGGTTTTGATTTTCAGCTCTGACCTAGCCATCTAACCTAGAAGTTCATCAGAAGGGTCAGTGTCTCCCTCCATTGCCCAGATCAAGCACTTGTGCGTTTTCCCCAATCCTTACCCATAAGGAAAGCAAAACTGCAAAAGTCAGTGAATTTTTTAGTTTTTCCTCCCCAGGACTCAGGCTGCCCCAGTGTACACAGGCGGTTTTCACCTGAAGGAAGACTGTGCCGTGATGTGCCTTAGCTGGTTCATACCCTACTTGGTTTCACCCACCTGCTTTTGAATCCAAATGTTACTCTGTGGTTCACAGCATATTATGCCTGAGCACCCTGACAGAAATACTGTCAACAAAATTAATGGCCAAATTAGGAAACTAATAACTCAAAAATGGCCATTCGGAATAACATCAGCAATAGCAATTAAAAATATACCAGCTAGAGATCCCTGACGTTCTTCCTTCTGTTTGTATTATTTCCAGCCTCCCTCACAAGAAGAGGGAAATGAAAATGGAGAGATGGGTCTTTTTACTGCTAGTATTAGCCAAGGAGGTTTGGACTATCTTTTTTTTTTTTCCCCCATATGAATATACGAGGACTGTCACACTTTCTGTGAAGGTTTATACAGCGTTACAGAAAATGAAGGTGTCATACAGAGATTTATGCAGACTTTGCTTAGTTCAGCCAACTCTGGCTACTGTCCTCGAGACTAAAGCTGCCCCTGCATATGAGACACTCTCTTTCCTCACTGCAATGCCGCAGGTTTGGGTTCACACTTTCTTCTCACTTCCCTCTGGCATCTGGTGCTCTGCACAGAAAGCCAAGGCAGCACAGAAACAAGGCAGTTTCTCATAAATTCACATTTCTTGTGAAGTGTTACTGAAACAAAATTATCTAGGCAGAAGGACGCTTTGGTAGTTAGGACTTTAGTCTAGGCCTTTGAAGAGTGAAGTATCACCATGCTGTAGCCCTGCAAACATAAAGGCGATGTAAGAACAGTTCCCCACTTCGCTGTGGTTTTGGGCAGGCGAAATATTCCAGCAGAGTGGCACATGCTCTGCTGTCACACCAAAACCTGGACAGAGATATACTGGTGAGTTTGTCACCAGTATATTCCCAGCCGGGAATGACTGGAAAATTCATCATGATACAACATTTCTGCTGGATTCAAGTACAGTTATGGTTTTCCAAACATTGCATGTGAGCATTTGAGTTTGACAAACCTTCAGCAAACTGGAGGGCAGGGTTCTCACTAAAACTTCTCTGTTGAATACTTCTGTAGTATGTGCATGTATATTTACATATATATGCATATACATTTATCAAATTATCAGTGAAAACATATTATATCTTTCTTTATACCTTCTCTGCTTATATCCAGAAGCCATCATGGTTATAATATTACCACAGAGAGCTGAAGTCATTCAGCAGGTGCTTTGGTACAAGAATCTTTTTTAAAAAGTTTCAGAAGGAGAAAACTAATCATTTTTATTTGTGGGAAATGTCGATAATTTTGATTCCAAAACTCAACAGAGCAAAAAATGGTGACAATGCAGAAATATTGAGCATCTCAAATACCAATTATGAGACTCCAAATCCAAGTAAGTCTTTCAGAAATTTACTGAATGAAAAACTAAATATTGCTTTATCTCCTAGTCCCCTGTTTTCTACCTCCTTCATATAACACTGACCTTTCTATATAGGGTTCAGTGCAGAAAGATGGTCTTTCAACATGACCAGTCTGTGTGCTGAATCCAAACCTTATATTTAGTGACCTGGAAACAAAAAATCCCCATTACATTCTGAATCAGCAGTTGTTTCCACACTGCCCAGAGCTCACAGAGATAGATATGAAATATTTAACAACAGTGCCAAACACACGAGTAGTTATCAGAGCGAGGAAGGGCTGGAACGAATAGCCCAGTGAACCTGAAAGCTTTGCTGAAGACGACTAACAGTCCACTTGCAAGAGAGGGGACTGAGAACTTCAGAGATGGTATTTTGGGAGATTTGTGTGGAGGCCTCTGCTTGTTTTAGATTTCACTGCAGAAAAATAACTTATGTTCATTTATATATTTCATGATGTCTTGTGCAAGAATGCTAAATGTAGAACAATACAGAAAAAGAATATGGCAGTTAAATGTAGGTCGTCATAAGAACGGTAATGCTTTGAGGGAGGAATATATGAAGACAGCTCACAGAGTCTAAACATCTGACTTTGGCATCAAGGCACCACACAGCACCCAGCATGTGATATGAAGTACCTATATTAATCAGTGGAGAGAGAAATATATTCATACACATGGTCAAAACCAGATGATTGTAGCAAGATAAGTCTATCTACTTACAGAGGCCATCAAAACAAGATCTGCGCCTATTGTTTGGGCTCCTGGACTCCACAGGGTTATAGATAAATAAAATGAAAAGTGGACATATTAACATATAGTTTTGTAGATCTTTTAGACAGTGATGGAATCTTTCAGTTTCTGAAGTTTTGCTGAAGTGATGTTCAAGTAAGAACAGAAAGTATGCCCTGAATTTCCACCTACTTTGTGGACATCCTCAAGAAAAACAGGTGAACATTTGGGGACTGTAGACTCTGTAAGGTGTTGTATTAAAAACAAGCAAGGCAGAAAGATGCAGTTCTGTCCTAGGCTGCTATACTACCTAATCAACCTTGAAATATCTGATTTCTGTCATGAACAAGTCTACTATATGGGTGAGTAAAAGAAGTAGGAAGGAACAAATCATCCTAAAAACTCAATGTGGTTGATGAGGTACCATAAAAAATACCATGTGTTCAGTACAATCAAACAGAGATGTCATTATGCCAACAGAAGAGTGACGAAATGCTTCATCAGTAGAAAAGTACATGGAAAGTCCACCTGAGAAGAACAGAAAAAAAAATGGGATTACCAATTACTGGGTAAGGCAGAGATATGGACCCAAAAATCCCATCAGTGTACTGGTACCGGGGCAGATTTGGTTTGATTGCAGTAATCCTGTAAACCAGATAAAATTTACAAGTCCTGACTAAATTATAAGAGGAAGGGAAAAATTCCAGCTTTACATCCAGGGTAAATTGGAAACCTAGTTTGAAATTAAGCAAAACTGCAGACAGTGCAAAGCAGTGGGAACCAAGCCTACAGTGGCAACCTCTGCTTTTGCCTTCACCCCAAACCCTCCGCTTTGCTTTTCTAAATTAAAGGTTACTCTTTAAAGTACACCGGAGATACGGATACTCACCATGGTTGAATTTAAGCAAGGAAAGAAAATGATGCTCATGAAAGAACAGTTCGGGCCTTCCACAAACATCAATTTTTCAAACAAGAGGCCAGGCCATGGCGGGGGCAATGAGTGGTCCCGGAGGTGGTGGGATGGAGGCCCTTCATCTCAGCCCTTCCTCCTCATCACTGGACATCACTCCAGTTTCCTCCCCAAGTCATTTTTGCAGGGTTTTCTGCCTCCTTCGCTGCTGCTGTTAGTGCTCGCATCGCACTATTGTTATTGGACTCGCTGGTGAGTCAGCTCATACGGTTGTGGGAGCTTCATCCCTCGCCTGCCGTGTTGCCCCTCTCACCTGCACATGCACGCACACCTGAAAGTGGGTCATCCCCGGGCTCTGCTTTTCAGGATTCATTTCTCGGTTTCTGTGGAAAAAGAGGCCGCCATACTCTTATTCTCCAACCATTAGAAGGGTCTGTCCTTTGCTAAACCCCCTGCGCTGAGAGTTCTGAGATGTAAACGCGTTTTGGAAAAGGAATTTATTCCTCCCTCTGCCACCTGATTTCTCTCTTTAGCCAGCCTCCCTGAGACCCCTGACCCAAAACACAAGTTTCACACTTCCCATGTCTGAAGAACTATACCTCAGCTATAAAAAGGATCTAAAAAATAAAGAAAGAAATGGTTTCCATGGCAAATTTGCAGGGTTTAATCTCAGCGGGAAAAGGAGACTTTTTACATTCCCAGTTTTAGAACATGCTGGAGAGCAAATGAAGCGGTGTGTTGGCTTCTAGAATATTGCACTGCTTTATGACCACAGAGAGTTTGTCCCATTATTTTCCTGTTTTGTTCTAACAATCATGAAGTGTACCCTAAACATAAATAGTGTCACCCTGATGTTAGCTTTAAACATTTTCCCCCTCCTATGAGTTTAACCAAATTTATCTTTGAGAAAAGAGGATTTCTGCCTGGTACCAAGTTTGTACACTCTCCATTTTTTTAAGTATAAATGCTTGTGTATTTAAACAAAGCCTGCAAATGATCAAATGGATCAAAAGGGTATAAATAGATGGGTATTTTGTCTTCTGTTCCTTTCAGCAAAGGTAGCTTTTTTTTCCAAATATTCTTGATAAATAGATCCTGTCCCACCCTTCAGCTTCACCTTCTTCTGCAACTCATTCAACTTCAGGAGAGATATCGGGCTGTAAATCTTCTAGACATATTTCCAAAAAAGCAACATCATATTATTAATAAAAGCGCCTCTATATCTTCCTGACACTTATGTTTCCTAGTAGAGCACCCCTTTCCTTGAGAAATGATTTAAAAAAATCAGAAAAATTCTGAAGAGGTATCTGACTTCTGGTTTTCAGTTGTATTGCTCCTGATACCTGGAGAGATTTTTGTGCAAAAGCAAAATCAGTATCTGTTCATTTGTAGATATCATACTTTATAAAATCCAATCTATATACCAAACCAGGTTATCATGTACATGTTAAAACTGAATAATATGAGACCTGCTGTGTTGCTTCAGTTGTAAGCAACTTCAGTTGTAACAAAGCAAATTCCTTGGACATACGAGAATATACATGCTTCTACATTATGATAACTAAAATTTCCTCATATTTGGTAATTGGCCTCTGCACATCAAATGTGGGTGTACAATTAAAATATCAGTAACAAGCATTAGGGTCATTTAAGGATCCTTTCTTCAATTCTGCACTCAAAACAATGGCTAATGATGAAATATGCTAAAATATTGATAAAAATTAATATATATATGTTCATATACACACACACGACATATATATACATACACACACACACATATATATATATATATATATATGCATATACACAGATTTTTTTCACAGAATCACAGGATGGTTGAGGTTGGAAGGGGCCTCTAGAGATCATCTAGTCCAACCCCCTGCTCCAGCAGGGACACCCAGAGCACGTGGCACGGGGTGGCATCCAGGTGGCTTTGGAAGATCTCCAGAGAAGGAGACTCCACAGCTTCTCTGGGGAGCCTGTGCCAGGGCTCTGTCACCCTCACAGGAAAGAAGTTCTTCCTCACATGGAGGTGGAACTTCCTGAGTTTTAATTTATACCCGTTACCCATTGTTCTCTTGTTGGTCACCACCGAGGAGAGTTTGGCCTCATCCTCTTTACATTCTCCTTTCAGGTATTTGTACATATTGATCAGATCCCCTCTCAACCTTCTCCAGGCCAAACAGGCCCAGCTCACTTAGTCTTTCCTCATACAATAGCTGCTCCAGTCCCTTAATCATCTTTGTCGCTCTACACTGGACCCTCTCTAGAATTTCCACGTCCCTCTTGTACTGAGGAGCCCAGAACTGCACACAATATTCCAGGTGTGGGATCCCTCAGCAAGTCACCCGCCTCATTCAGTAGCAGGTCCACACTTTCCTTGGTTTTCCTCTTGCTGCTGATGTATTTGTAGAAGCCTTTCCTGTCATCTCTGACATCTCTTGATAATTCTAATTCCAAAAGGGCCTTGGCCTTCCTCACCCCATCCCTGCATTATCTGACAATGTTCCTATGTCGTTCCCATGTGGTCTGACCCTTCTTCCACATTATGGATGCTTGGGAGTTTTCCCAAGAGCAACTTGACCATCCACACAGCTCTTCTGCCCCCCTTGCTTGACATCTTTCTTGTAGGAATGCACTGATCCTGAGCTTGGAGAAAGTGTGTTAGCCTCAAATATTAGTCAACTCTCCCGGACCTCCTTCGCTTCTAGGATCCTGGCCCAGGGGATTCCTCCAAGAAAGTCCCTGAAGATGTTAAAAAGTTAGCTCTCTAATCTTTTCGTTTTAGCTCTCTGATCTTTTCTTCGCCATGACACATTCCACAATATTCCAACTAGAAATGGACCCAAATCAAAGTTATCATCTGAACCACCTTGCATTTTTGAAAAGGCACAAAGGATTTATCTGGAGTCTCTTGTTCATCTTAAAATACATCCATGCATGAAGTAGAAGAATCTGTCAAACTTTATATCCAGATCAATTTCTGCACTCTAGGACCATTTATTATTTTTCCTATGGCAGGTCCTGGAAGCTTTAGTGAAGCTCTGGGTGTTTTTCATCTGTGGGACTAGTTTTGTTTTATTATAAGACTATGAAGAGCTAAACATAGGCATGCTTTGGGCACTATTAGAAAATATTTAGCAAGTAAAAGTAAAGGTAGTCCCTGCTCTTAACTGACTATAGCTTAATTATGCACTTTTTCCTTGTAGCAATACAATATGCTTTGATGAATTGGGTATTATCCCTTTTACAGGCAAAAGAAGGATTAGCTGCTTGTTATAACTATTGAATACAAGTGACTGTGGCACTTGGACACTGTGGACATACTTATTATACAATGAAAACTCTAAAATGCTTGTGTAAGTAGGCATATATATATCCATAATTGCTCTATTGTATTTTTCAGTAATTGTAAAAAATAAAAGTGTGATCAGTGGTTCTTGATCTTAAAAAATACATCTTATAATATTAGATGAAACAAAAAAGTTTTTGTCTTGAGATAAAATTTTCACAAGAATATTCCTGATGGGCACTTTTGAACTATTGAATTTGCTCAAAAGCGTTTTGGGTTTTGTGAATATCTTAATCTAAGCATAAGTTAATCCTAAATAGAAGAGATTCTGAGGAGGACTTCAGAATAAGAAATCTCAGTACAGATGCAGTGAAACTGCAACCAGTTTAGTAATCCTCTGTTGTAACACTTTTATCTCTTAATATTTTCCCTTGCAGTTGGCTAGTGAAAGACAAAAGATAAAAATATCTAGCATCAACAAAACAGTTTTGTCACAAACGGTATTTTTTACTACATATTCCCAATAAATACAATATACTTTCTTTGAGTATATTGCTTAGAAGTCACAGAAAATGAAGTGGAGAAGGTAAAACTTCAACTCTGTAACATCGCGTCTGAAAGGATCCCTTCAGATACACTGTAGAAGCAACGTTAGTCAGCACACCAACAAACTAGTTTTGCAGATTAATGAAATCTGCACTAGTTCTGAGCACAGTGCTAAGCCAAATCCCTGCTTACAGAGATCCTGATGGTTTCATTTATTTCAGCAGGCACAAATTCACACGGTCGCTCTAGAAGGCATTTTTAATTGATGGTAATTACGTGTCAGCCTCCTAATGAGTCAGATGAGCTCTTGCTTTCCTTCTGCATTCCAATGAATTCATCTGGGTGTGGGAGCCAGGGAAAGCTTGTTAAATATAGAGCCCTGGCACTGTGATACGAATGCAGTTCTGCAGGACTGCTGCTATTTCTTAAGAGCTTGGGTTGGGCGAGGGGTGTGCTTGTTAGCATTTCTTTCTTCTTTTTTTTGTAACTTTTTTTTTTCTAAATCAGATAACAGAAAAGGAGTGTTAAAAATACACTAATGTGCTTTACCAGCTGTCTTCATTTTTACCTTTAGAAACATGCACATTCTGTATTTGTGTGTCTTTCTCAGAGATGGATACCATTACCTGTTTTACAGCCACTCACATTAAAAAGGTTATTTTAATTATGAAGGTTATAAAGTACAAATTTACAGGAAAAAAAAGGGGAAAAGTTTACTTGTTAATTGCTGAATTGGCTTTACTGAAGTTTTTGCAGCAGGGTACTTCAGTGCAATCGCAACTATTTCCCTTGGTCCATTTAATGCAGCTAATATTAATTGAATAAACAAAGCCCAAATCCTGAAAATATCCTCATGAAATATCACCATCTCTCATAATTGCCAAAAGTACAAATATACAGTATGTATTTTTACTGTATGCATACTACTCATCTACAAATACTGTGCAGTGCCTATATTTCTAGAGGCGATACACATTCTTCTGAATCATGGTTCTACAGATCTTCTGGCCAATCTCCCCCACACCCAGAAAGTCCACTGCATATCTCAGTGTAGCTTTACTTAACTCATCGTAAAAAATGCAAGTAGGGCTGATCCCAAATGCAGGATATTCCCATCCCTAAATAGAAGCTCTGTGGGAATGCGGCTAAGGCTGTCCCTCCCCCACCTCCCATTTGAAAGAAAAAAAAATGGAAATAGATAGAAATGGAGTGAATAAGTTCATCCAGCCTGACTGGATATCAGAGAATAATTAAGGTGGGAAAGGGCCACTAGAGACCTCTAGTCCCAGCACCTGCTCAAAACTGGGGTGACTTCACCATTAGATAGGGTATTTTGGATCTTGTCCAGGAAAATTTGGGAGGAAAACCTCCAAGGACTGAGACGGCATCATCTCTCTGGGTCACCCAAGGGCACTGTTCAAGTCTTCAGACTTCCAAACCAACGCTCACTGAGCTGGAAAACTGCTTTTGCAAGTGACATTTGGTGACACTATAGTCTATTAGGTAGTGAGGAGTTTAGTTCAGAGATCAGTTTTCATAAGAAGGTTTCAGAAAGCACAGAACATTAAACATCCAGTTAGGAGTGAGATCCTTCTTTTGTCAATCAGAAATGTCTTATTGATAGGAAACCAATAAATTTGAGGTGAAAAATATGTCAAAGCAATGAGCTAAACAGAAGTAATGTTTGGTCTTCAGCGGTTTGGTCTTCTACAGTTTATTCATAAGCCTGGTAAACATGTGGAAGAATATTTCAAGTTCATTTCAAACAATATGCTCAGGATAAATCGTAGGGATACAAATAAGGTTCTCCTGATGTTTAATATGTGCTATCCCAGCCTAACACAGCTTGTCAGGTGTAACATTTCAGCTAGAATTGTTCTTACAGAAATCCTTGCAACTATTAAGGAGCTGCAGCAAGAAATTTAATTATGACCAACTTCAGATTATTACTCACTAAACAGATGAGATTCCTGGGTTTAATTTCATTACACACCTGGAAAACACTTCAGTGGTGATTTCTTGCATAAACAGTAACAACGGACGCAAATGAAGAATACGAGTATGTCTTGGAAAGGTAACAGAGCTCATGGGCTTCTTTTCCTCGGTTTTCGATTGCAATCCCTTCTTTCTTTCCATGGAGCAGCTGTAGAGGCAGATGAACTAAAGGCTTGCCAATGTCTTTATCAGTATTTTCCGACAGCAGAGGAAAAGGAAGACGTGAGTGTCCTGGGATGCGGTTCCGGCTGTGTCAGGGATGGCAGTCTTTCCACTTCCCTCAGGCTTCAGCTTTTCTTCACCAGCTTGTCCCCATCTCTTCTCCTCCTTCCTGGCACTTTCTTCCTAGACCACTTTACCCCTTTGTTCAGTTCCATCCTGCAATTGCTGGATTTGCTTTCCAGCTCTGGTCTCTTTATCTAGCCGAATCTTTCTTCTCTTTCTCTATTCCCTGCTGCAATGCCTCCTGCCTCTCATACACATACCTTGCCCTGCACACCCAGTTCCCTCTCTGGTTTCTCTTCTAACCTCCCTTTTGCTTTTCCCACCATATCCTGACTTGTCCTTTCACCTGGTCACACCAGCTGTGTGATTTGTTAGTCTTCACTGGGCGTTTTCTCCTGTGCTCTGACAGAAAACAGAATTTGGGGTTCATGTCCAATAAAACAGTTGTACAAGCTATTGCACCTGAGATCTGTTGGCAGCGAAATGGGAGCTGTTGCTGCCATTTTCTACCTCGTATGACAATATGCCTTAAAAAATAAAACTCAATGACTTTTCCCAAATTGTGCCTGTCCACAGGCTGGGGCTGGATCATCATTCCTTCTGTGTGAAAGTGGCATCATTGTGTTTGCTACTTCTTCATTTTATCATTTGTCCCACTCTGCAGTGAATGCATGGCCAGCCACTTGCTGCTATCTCAAACAGCCCATCAATCTGCTTCACCTGAGGGGTGCTGGGCACCTGGCTGAAGGTCCCACTCATATAATCAGGAGCCAGTGAACAAAGCTGAACATACACTGAGGTAAACAGCATTTCTTGGATTAAGTCTCACACAGTGAATGCCCTTAAATTCTACTCTTTTCTCCCTCCACCACTAGAAATAACGTGCCTCTGATATCCACATAGCTTTTAAATTCTCCTGCATACTTATTATTCGGTTGTATTTTAAGTGCTCTTCCAGTTTTCCCTCTGCATGTGACCACCCACTTCCCCACCTACAGTCTCCATAATGTGATTTCTATCTGCTGTAACTTATAATGGTTTAAATTATGCTAATTGTATTCAGAGATTAAAGTAAAAATCAGTATGACTATTATTCTGCCCGTATACTGTACCAATGCTGGTAGTTATTCACTTCAGAAATGAACATGGCTAATAAGATAAGAAAATTACACTTGCATACAGTTAGTCAGTTTCATATTTAATTAGCAGGAAAAAATATTTCCATGTTTTCTTATTGAAGCAAAATTAACTCCTTTGCCTCTCTTTGTGCTTCCTTTTAAAACTCCACTTTGTGCCATGCAAAGTGTTCTCCTTAACAGCTCAAGACTCGGTGTCCTAAATCACTGAAGCACTCTTGAAATCTCGCCAAATACTTCTTTTTTTCTTGAAATATTATGGTTGAAGATGTGTTGCATCACTGTGGACCCATCTGGGCCATGCTTTAGCTAGCATATGAGGGTAATGCACTTTCAGCAACCTAGCTCATTACAACAGCACAGGAGTTCATGCCATACATATTTCCTGGTCTAGTTTTGTTAATGTGTCATGAATAGACTTGTCTCAAAAGCACTTTCAAATTTAAGATTAAACTTCTAAAACATTTAGTGTAGCAACTAAAAAAGTGCCTTCAGAATTTAAGATGGCCATGATATGCTGTCAGAAGAGGCCAACACACTCCCACACTTGCTATAAATATCAAACGAGAACACAAGTACAGGCTAGATTTAACTGAATTTTTTCAATCATTGCAAAGTACACTTTGCTACATGCTAAAGAGATAATGTGTCACAACACATTTTGCATAAAGTGAAGAATCTCTCCATGAGAAACCCTTCTGTTTTGGATTTCTCCCCCTCCCCCCCAGCTAGCATCATGGTAGAGACCCTTCAACTAAGAGAGAGCTAACTCTAGATCTANTTTTGCATAAAGTGAAGAATCTCTCCATGAGAAACCCTTCTGTTTTGGATTTCTCCCCCTCCCCCCAGCTAGCATCATGGTAGGGACCCTTCAACTAAGAGAGAGCTAGATCTAAAGTAAGTGGACGTCACAGCCGTGAAGCTGATAATGTGTCAGCTGTTCATGTAAGGGCCAGATTTGTCACGTGGAACTTGCCATGATTGCAAGATGGAATTGTCTGAGAGTTGATCTGGTTTCTCTGAGGATAGTTCACCATTTTTTTAAAACACTCTAGTTAGGCTTGCATAAAGCCACAGGTCAAGGTAGGAACCCAAGTCTGCCAGAAGGCGTTTGATTTCATCCGCACCTTTCAGAGTACTGAAGGCTAATGGTTCAAAAGTATTTGTCAGAGATGATAAAACAACTCTGCAAATCCAATATTATGCCATGTGAAAGGCAATTCAGACCATTAACTGCCAGGGCACCCCTGGACTTCATATGTAAAGGAGGCAGGAAGCTAGGAAGCTTTTGGAACTTAAAAGCATCGATTTACTTGACTTGATTTGCAAAAATGCAAATTGTTTAGTTACACATTGTGGCTTTATTCATTAGAATAGTTTGTGAGGATTTTAACTCTAGAGCTTAATCCACCATGAGCAACTCAAGCCAAAAGCAGGTTCAGCCACATGAGTGAAAAGTGGCTATTCCATTTAGCCTTTGCTTTTTTAACAACTTCTTTTTATGACTTTATATGAACTGTGATAAAATTGCTAGGGCAATGGAGAATCAGCCATAAATATTACAGATGTTTCACTTTTCCTGTTATCAGACTTTTTAATCTTTATTTGTATTGCGCCTCTGTTTTGCTTCTGCAAAATTTCTTTAACTAATCCCGAGTTTGTGGGTACATTTGGTATTCCATGCAGAGCTACAGGCTGCATGTCAATGGCATATATAGAACACTGCAATTTTACTGAATTAGAATGAGGTCTAATTTTTAGTGCAATTTATTGTATTTATCTCAAAAGAAAACTGTGGAAGTCATATTGCTCTATAGTACCTTCCCTAGCAGTTTCAAAACAATATTTTTAAACATAAACACACACACGCACACACACACACGTATATGTTGTTATCCTTTATGTCAACAGGAAGACTTATGGGCGGAATTTGCATTTTATCACCACTGTAAAACCTACAATGCTCTTGCCTAGAACATCAGGAACATCTATTTCGTTAGCACACGCAGAGGAATCTTTTTTTTCTCATGATAAAATCTGGCTCTCTGCCTGGGATGTAGAATTTCTTTCAAGCTAGTATGGTTGGGGGGATTTAAACACCTGATTTATAGCTGCTATCAGTCTCCTTAGTGCATTGAAAGCATTTCTAAGCATGTGACTGATGAAACCAGCAAGAATTTGGAATGGCCTAAATTTAAGGAATACAGATGTATTACAAGCTCTTATTATTTTTATAAAGGCTGCAATTAGTTATCTAGGGTCATTTCAACCATTGCAATGCAGAGTGCTTCTGGGAAGCATGTAGTTTTGTTTATGTAGCATACCACAAAGTATATAGCTTGGGTAGTGCACTGGCACAAAATTACTCAGGTGAAGGGCAGTCTGGTTCAGCACATTCATTTGCTTGCACTGAATATTTGTCTCTACCCTCCTCCACCTGAGTCTCCCCACGTCTGTACCTTTCTGACTCCTCCCTACCACCTCACTTGTCCCACTTGGCCGCTTCTGTTTTTCCCACCAGGCTCCTTTCCTCTGCGTTTCACTCCCCAGGACATACTGGGTCTTTGCAGCCACTCATGGCAAGACTCTGTATTCCCTGTGTGGTTCTTCCACATGCCCCGTCTGAAGCCCAGCATTAATCGCTGCTATTTGCATATGGGAATGGTAGGCTCACCCTACCAAAAGCTATGTAAAAGATGGCAGGGAAACACCATCTCAAGTAAGAGCCAAGGCCACAAAACCTTCAGCTCTAGCTGGTGAGGTAGAGTTTATCAATATAGTCAACAAACTGCAGAGCATTTAGCAGGGGCAGGACGAGATATACTAGTCACAGAGCACATTCTGTCCTGATCATGAGTTAGTATACACAAGTATGTGCAAATGTTCAGCTAATTAGCAATCCAGTGAAAATCCTGTCCCATGACAGTTGGCAGCAAAACTCTCCAAACTGCAGGGGAATTAGAATTTAATGGAATGACATTAGCCCAAGTTACCTTCTCCAGGAATGATAATAAAGCAACCAAGCTTAGAAATAGCTGTCTCACAACAGTGACATAATTTCTTCTTTCTGACAGGAGCTGTTTGAAGCTGCTGTTCAGGAAAGAACTTCTGTGCTCTGCTAGTTCATCAGGAGTAAATAGTTTTGCATAAACTCGTCTCATTAATGATTACGACCTTGTGATTTGGAAACCTTGATATAAAGTGTATGTCAATTGTTTTATTAACAAGGCAAAAGGTTTTGTAGCAGTAGCATTAACTATATCCCTATATGAATGTCAGCCCAGTTTTTAGTGGGTAAAAAGGTGGATGGGAGTAGCTGAAAGCTGTAGGATCCCAACCAATTTGGGTCCCACTCTCATAGTAATAGTGCTCATATTCTAAATTGGCTTTATTTACTAGCAGTCAGACAGCCTGATTCTCCTTAAGTCCTGGAGCTTATCTGTAATTTCATTTATTTAATTTTCCTTGGATGGGATCACTGACACGAGGTCAATCAATAAGGCATCTGTGTTGCCTTTAAGGAAAAGCATTGGGTTTTAACCCCTCTGAAGGAGGAGTGAAATTCTGTATTGGAATTAGCAGTGGTAGGCTGGGATCCAGATCTGAACAATACTCAGATTTGCAAGAGATAAGTTTGATTCCTCAAAAACAAACAACCAAACAAAATGATTCCTTGCTCTAAGAATCTACACCAGTATATACACCAAAATAGACCATTTTGGTCACCCCTTCCTCCCAATAACCTCAGAGGGGCATTAGCGATCTCTGAGGTCTTCTTCCAATTTAATTCTGGTCTCTCATACAATACCTCCATGGACCTTTTGTCTCCTGGGGACCCTCCATATGCAGGACAAGGATCTGGCTTGGCAGAAAAGAGAGCTGAATTTTTTTTTTCTGCTGATGAAGCAATAAAATTTCACACAGAGATTTGTTTATGTCTGAAGTAATGATTGCAATGTTGCACGACAGCAGCTAGTGCCAGAAAATTAATCATCAAAGACTTTTTACACTTGTTTCTCACATTATCAAACTTTAGTTCTGTGGTATTAGTGCAAGTTCTTCATATTGTCATTACAACCATGAACCTAATTACTCTGAAGTGACCACTCTGCTCCTGATGGATTTTACTATCAGTTTTCCTTTGAATTGTCTTAACTTTAGTCAATCTATTGCTAGGTTGAAATGCTCAAACAGAAATATGTTTCATTTTTTAATTTTTATTACATTAATATATTAATTACTAAAATTATCTAAAGATGGTCAAATAGAAACTAACATGCTCAGATATGAGACAATGATACAGAGATCACTTGCAAGGATTGCGCAGTCTAATGCTATTCAAATCCATACTACCACTTAGGAAAGATCTGATTGAAAGGAGTGGAAACACAAAAAAGCATATAAAACTTGTGCGTTAAGGGCTCAGATCCTAATTATTCTTACTTAATGATATCTCATAGCATGACTCCACACAGCTGAGGAAATAAATCCCTTACCTCCTTATGAGTCCAAGAATAGCTCTTTCTGCACACAGCAATTGCTGAGAGCCTTGCCCAGATTAACATGAGGGCTTTCTAGAGCACTCTGCTTGGAAGAGCTCATCATTCCAGTATTTGTTATGCTTATCTGAACTTTTAACTCCTTCTTTCTCCTGCATTACTCCCTGAAATACTGATTTCAATCATAGGCCACACAAAGGGTGGAGTTTACCAAGAAACCACTATAACTGAGACTGCAAGCATTAAAGACATCAAGCAAGAGGGCTGCCACTTCTCCAGAATCAGCACTTCATTGTCACTGCTGGGAGATTTCGTAAATGTTCACAGCCATTAGCTAATCACAGACGCCTGAATCACCTTCCATTTAGCTTCTCTTTCGCAAGGGCTTTCTTGGCAGGTTTGTTTGTCACACATGGTTTGGATTTCTTGTTAGAAAACATTAGTAGTGATAAAGTCAGGAAAAAAATTAAAAACTCCACAGACAAACCTCACTGAGCTGACTCTACAATCCTGCTCTATGATAAAATTTGGGGACCTTGGGGTATATTTGCTGGGCTACGCAGTCAGAGCCCAAGCAACTGGGGCTCACATCTTTAGATAGCAAGAAGCTAAGAATGACACACAAGCCCCCAGTCTCTTCAAGGTTTCAGAACTCTACCTGAAGTAATACGAATTTGGAAAGAGCCTCCAGCTACATTGCTCCTATGCAGCTTTAGAAGGGATACGCTGTGAGGCAAACATCCATTGAGACCAGAGGCTCAGTTTTGCTTAGCAATAATCTAGTTCCCTCTTTCAGGAACGGCGAAGAGGCAGGCTCAGCTGCTGGTAGTGGCTCCTCGCTCAGAGGCAGCAGCCGTTCCAGAATTCATCCTGAGCTCTGGTCCCTGCAAACTCCTGCCCCTTTCTCCCATGGGACTTTCAAGCAGCAGGGCTGTATTGCAGTGGGATCAATGACTCTCCCTTCCATGCCCTGGATGACAACCATGTGCTCATTATACCTTCCTCCCAGAGAAAGACGTGCTTGGTTTACTTTTTGGAAGAGATCATCTGCCTTTTTAGAGCCTTGTCCAGGCAATTAAATGCTACTAGAAAGAGGAGCATGATGTGCTGTAGTCAGCTCTGTGCTGTGTTGGAGCCAGAACACAAATTCACTCTGAGCAGGTGTGAGGGAACTACGACTTGCGTGTCTGAGATGTCTTAGGACATCCAAGTGGTAGCTGTACGTACTTACCTTTGTGAGTAAAAGTAGGTCAATGAATTTAGCTGGAAAAATATATATCCATTTAGGCATAGAAATCCTCTTCGTGTGTATGGTGTCACTTTCAGTGAGATGACTGGGCAAAATTTGGGAATTCAGCAGTTCTTCCAGTCTAGCAAACATACGGCTTCAACCATGGTCAATCGCATTCACTGCCTTGCAAGCTTCTCATTTGCTTGAGGCTTTCTAAGAAAGGTCTGGGAATCAAGAACTAAAATAACACTATGCCTGACAAGGTTTGCACTTCTACTGTGCCCTCTTCACCTCAGAAATACAAAGCACTTATTAAACACAAATAGCTGATCTTGGAAAGGCCTTTATGAAATAGATTTGTGCCACTCATTTTCATCCTGGAAGTGGGGACAAGGAGAAATCAGAGGAAGAAGTTAAAGGAGAAGCAAGAAGAACTGGCCATTGCCATACAATAGACCTACATCAGGACCAGCAAATCTGTATGTTTCATTACTTCTTCAGCAGTAAGTTGTTATTTTATATTCCATCTATAGGCTTGTCTGTTTTTCAGAGAGCAGCATGTGCAGTTATCACTAACATAGCTTTAAATTAGATAGCTTATCAGCAAGGTAGTTGTGTCAGCTCTTCTGCTGGGTTTCTCCCCTTTCCCAAACACCCAACTCTGGGATGGTGGGTTTTGTACTCCTTGCTGATTTTGCAGTTTCCCAGGTTGCTTGTTTGAAGTCTTACTGTGAGCTTCAGACTGCATAACTCAGAACTTCCCACTTACATATAGCTTCTTCAAGAGAGAAATACGTTCTTTATCCAGAATTAACCACTTTTTATCATTCTATTTTCATCCCACTGGGACTCAAGAGGGAAGCAACTGGAAACTTTCTCACTGCAGCAAGAAATACAGCTTGGTGTCAAGGTCCCGCTACTGGCTAGCTAGTATTCATTTACTGCATCTAATTTTTGTAGTTGTAACTCTCTATTTCCAACAGCAAAAATCATGACACAGACAAGACTGAAATGCCTTTACCACTTTATCCTGTCCAGGTAAGCTCCATGTTATGGTTTTCCTTCAGGATTTTGAGACTTGGATCTCAAGTAGCGTGGACATTGAAAAAAATGCCAAGACTTTGTAAGCTCTCTATGCCTCTTTTTTATTTTTAACTTCTGTTGAATTAATTTTCTCCCAGTAGAATTTACATCATTTTTCCTGGACATCCCACAGACCTTTTCAGTTGTCCCTTTCTTGCCTCCTTTGTCTCCTGGAGCCTGGTGTCACCAAGGATGTTGAAGCAATGGTGAAATATTGCCAGCAGTCTCACACCAAGGTCAGCCCCCGGGTGGACTTCATCCCTATGGTTTACAGAACCATGTTCTTGCTGTCTGAACTGTTAGAAATCCCTGCCCTTTCACTAATATTGAATGTTTGTACTGTGGTTTCTCCAAGTCCTTTACTTTTCAGCACAGTCTGTGGAGCAGAGAGGATAGAGGTTGCATGGCTCGTGATACCTGTAGAAAGAGTAGAAGTCGCAAATGCAACGAGGTCAGTGAGTGGAGACAGAAGGAAGGAGTGTGTTGGTTCTCAGTTCACGCCCATGCCAGCAAGCAGAGTCCTGGGTGGCACCTGCCCCTATTCTGTCTCAGCCCAGTAGGGCTTTCCCCCGGGCTCCTGGGTTTTGTGAGCAGGTGAGCTGGGGGGGCTGCAGGGGCAGAGCTGCAATCACAGGCACAGGGTGGCCTTCGCTGTCAGCACCTCGTTCCTCTTGGTCTCATACACAGTGACAGGCTGTAGTAGCAAACAGGACTCTGTGGAGAAAGCTCGGGTCAGAGCTGAGCCTGTCTCTGCAGGACGATCTATACAATAAGCTACTGAGGCTGTAGGTGAGACAGTAAATGACAGTAAAGGCCTTTGTGCAGGAGACCTTCATAAGCAAGGGTATTAGGGGTTTGAGAGAGCAAAAGCAACGCAGCACTGACCCAAGACAAAATGGACTGATTGCAGAGCAAAAGCCAAGCTCAGGATGTATAATGCATGTGTGCACCTTGCAGAGCAACTGGGACCTAGGGCACGGGAATGTCCCTGAGTATCTGCACTGGCCTGGAGCGCAGGCCATCCAGTCAATGTGCCTTGCTGAGGGGATGATGTATGGGGATGTGTGTGGCAGTGCAATGCTATCATCTATAGGGCATCTTGAGCCTAAAAGCCCCACAACATTTAGTATTCCTACCCATAGCAATATTATAGGCTATAGAATTTGGCAGGTGGTCACTGTAGCATTTCAAAGTGTGGAGGTGGCTGTCAGCTTCCTACCTCTGGATTTATTGGCAGCTGTGAGAGGAGAGGCTCTCATCGGGGACCATGAGGATGAGCCTCTTCACAGCACACCAGAGGCCTCTCCTGTCAGTTGCTTGATGCATTTGAGCCACCCCAGGGTATCCCGAAAATAACCCTCCCCTGAATACCTGACTTCTATCTCTGCAAGCCTCATGCCTCTGGTACAACACTCTGACCTCAGTTTTCCTTCCTTTCTCATGCCCACATCCTGAGCAGTAATTCGGCAGCTGCAGACTCCTGGCCACTGATGAGCAGCTTGAGCAGAGCTATCCCCCAAGCCCGGCTCCATCAGCTGTTTCCCAGAAGTATTGTTTGACTTCTGAGGCAGAAAGCCAGAAAAGGAAAAAACTAAAGGGAAAATGGCAGTGATGGGCTGCAGCTGCGACACTTCCCAGAGGCAGTGAAGGTGTCAGGGTTATGTTCCCAGGGACCTTGCCATTTCACATAGGGAAAGGAGACACCAGGGGCCCATATAACAAGTCCCCTCCTTCAGCTACCAGAGATGAGAAGTCCAATAAGAGCTTCCAGAAATACTGAAGCCAAACAAGCAAAGGTTCATTTCTAGGGCTCCTCAGACCCTCAAAAATTTGGATATTGCCTGCTTGGTGGAGCGCTCTGCTGTGTTGACACAGCTTCCCCTGTACCGGTACCCCCACACATGCAGTAGTGCAGCCTCAGGCTCCGGGACAGCACTCAGATGCTATGCACAGGAGGGATCGGGATGTGAAGGAATCATTCCCATCCCCACCAGAAGAAGTGCCAGCTGAACCTGATAAAGCTTAGTTTCCCAGTACAGATTGCCTTTGGAGAAGTGCAGCACAAAGCTGCGGGTCAGAGCTGCCATCATTTTCCTCTGCCATCTGAAAGGCACCAGAAGATTCCTTAGGTGATAGCACCTTAGGACAGGTGCTAGGCACTCACAGTAAATTGATGGCTCTGTTGAGTTCAGAAACACCCCTCCTCACCTTCAAGCTCATCCCTGCTAGGGCACAGGTCTTAGCAACTGCCCATAGCACCTTATTTCTGCTGTGACATGAGCCTGAAACAGCAGCTACAGAAGACTCTTACAAACTGGTTCCAGTTCCTGGCTCTCCAAATCACAGCTACTGATGCCAAGGTATGGTTTATTATTAAATAAATGAGTGTTTCCCCACTGTCCTCAGTCAATTTTATCATTCATTTCAGAAACAAGAGCATTGTGTGTGTTTTCTTACATATGAAAATAAAAAAGTGCCTTCATCTGGAGTGCTCTTGTTTGAAAGCCAATAAGACTACATTTCAAAAGAAAAGGAAAACCAAGAAGAAATGGAATTTGTCTGTTACATTATTCACGTGCACTCTGCTGCATAAAGATAGTCAAGCTCAATTCAAGTCTCACAAGCATGGGAGCATCTGGCAAAATGGCATAACTTACATATAGCTGTTGTGAGTGGAACTCTTGCATCCAGCACGACCAACAAGTATTGTGCCATATCAATAAGTGACAGTTTTGGAAATGGATTCATTTTAAAAGAGACTGCCAAGCTGAAACAGTCACTTTTAAGAGAAGAATTTTAAAACATTTGCAGGTTGATATCTTTCCCTATTGCTTTTAGCATCATGTTTTCGTATTCTTTAAACTTGCTACCTCTTCTGCTGAGAAGAATCTACAAAAACTATGGAAAGCCAATCATCTGTGCAGATTTATATGCTAAAACTAAAGAAGTATACCACCAGAAAAAATGCAAAAAAATGCAAAAAAAAACAACCAAACAAACAAAGAAAAAAATCAACAGGAATATAGCTGGTCAAATAGTTACTTTGGGAACAGGAGAGGGAAAGCAGGAGAAGATGTTAGAAGACTTTGTTCCTATAAAGCAACTCTCTAATATACCTACAGTAAAATCAAGCCTTATCTTTTTGCCAGGCTAAGCAGGTCTGCATCAAACTATGCACAGACTCCTGAGCTAATGCAGACCTGCACTATTTTCTTTGTGTGTGTGTGTTTGTGCTCTTTTTACAGCATAGATTAGAGAAGAAAAGTCTGCAATGATGCAGGAAACTGAGCCATCACAGCACTGGATCCAAGCAAAGAGATCTCAGAAGGCTCTTTTGCATTTCTCACTTTGGCTACAGCAAGTGCTAAAAAATGGGTCTGTTTAAGCACAGCTCTTAGTTATCTCTTGAAAATCTTCTGCAAAATGTTAATATAATGTGTTCCCATTTAAAGATCTCTTTGCATCGCAAGAGCCACGTGAAGCAGTCTCTGTAGAC
Source organism: Crypturellus undulatus (assembly GCA_013389825.1). Classification (NCBI taxonomy): domain Eukaryota; kingdom Metazoa; phylum Chordata; class Aves; order Tinamiformes; family Tinamidae; genus Crypturellus; species Crypturellus undulatus. The sequence continues at coordinate 179,169 of VWPW01006329.1, read as the reverse complement.
AGGAGCATCGCCCAAATCCACCTACCATGGAAGAAGGAGGAATAACACACCTTTGAAAAAGCACGGTGAATTCCTCTCTGTGCAAGAGCACCCGTTCACCGTGTAGGCAGGCAGCATGATTAGCTATGGGCGACACTGTCCACCTTGGTGCCAGAGTTTCTCAGTTCCACTCTACGAACCAGGCAAGATGTGACTCACGTAGTTTGCTTGCAAAGAAGGAGGACCATCTGCTAGTCATGAGCAGATGACAAATTCACTGCATTGCGTCTTGTCGCTACTTCCAAATTTGTAAGTAAACACATTTTGTAACCTCTCTTGGAATATACGAGAGCTTTGATAATGGAAAAGTTTAAATTTATGTAATGCACAAAAAAAAAAAAGAGAGAAATATTCTGAGTGGAGTTTGAAAGCACCCACTCAAATTTCATGCCAGCTCCTGTAAACTTCTGTCTGCTAAGCGATGTGTTTCTGACAGGCCACCAGTGAGAAGCAACGTGCGTTTTTGGGGGCTGCATCCAACGCCGGCGGCGCCCGATGCCTGCGCGGGGACGCGTGCGGGTGATGCCTTCCCGGCGCTCACGCAGTGCAGCCCTGACCTCTGCTGGCTCCGCGCTGGTCCTCGCTCCTGCCCCGCGCCGGGCAGCGCCCGGGCGCTCGGCCCCAAAGCGCTCGCCCATCCGCTGTGGCGTCTCCTGGCCTTGCCCAAACCACGGCTCTGGGTACGCCGCGGGTGCTGCACCCTTGCGAGCATCTGTTCTGAAGGGAAAAGCTTGGATTTTTCCCCCCATAGGTCCGACCCGAAGCCCATAGCCACCACAACCGTGAGGAGCAGAAAGCAATCACATGGGGTCAGTGGCTTCCTGTCCCCCATGCCCGAGTCGCCTCTTTTTCCGCAGTGAAACTGCTCATCAGTAGATGCGAAAGCAGCCTTTGGAGTGGGATATTTGCTGCCCTCGCTGTCAGCGATGGGGAAGCGAAGCAGCAGAGAGGCGGGATTTCAGCACCGGCATCTGAACCTGCAAGCGCGGCAGCTAAAATAGGTCAGGCCGCAACATCAGTTGCTGCCTGTGCATCGAATATAAGCGGGGATTTCCAAAGGAGTCAAAGGAATTTAAGCACCTTCATCCTGCTGTCTGCTAGCCTGAAAACTGAGAGAAATAACAGAAAGACTGACCAGGAAACGTGATCTCCATTCATAGTTTTATTCAACTTGGCAAAGGGAGGGCAGTATGCATGCAAAATATTTTCTCATGTTTTGAGCAATAAGAGTCTGTGGTAAAGAAAAATTTGCATTAATTTCACCTACAGACAGTACACTAAATGCAGACATAAAAAGACCCCAAATCACAGGAACATCCTAATCGATTACCACGAGTCCAGCCCATGCTGCTTTTAGACACTGAATGCAACTTTGCAGTTTTCAGGAAGGGACTGTCCTTTTTCAATCGATCCATATAGCTGTTATGGCTTTGCTCTGGGTCACTGCCAACATGGAATCAGACCGATAAAGAAAGGACTCTCCATGCTGTCCTTGGAAATTAAAATCAGGGGAAAAATGGGTGATGGTGAGCCCCGTGGCTGTGCAGCTCTCGTGTGAGCTGGCTCAGCGCAGTGCCCTGTGGCTGCACTGGTGTGGGCAGCCGTCGCCACCCCTGCGCCTTCTGGGTTGCAGGAATGCAGGTGTCCCAAATGCTGAAGGTCAGGGGAGAGCTCCCAGCCCACCCTCACCCCTGCGCAGGGAGAGCAGAGAGAGCAAGGAAGGGCAGGAAACCTCTGCGCACCAGCCTGGGGAATCGCAAGAGGCAGGTCCCAGGCCAGAGGAGAGGATGGGCTCCCTGGTCGGCCACGCACCTGCGAGGCCCTTGTCCTTGCTCTGCTGTCAGCCCTGCTGGCTCCAGCCCTCCTTATGCGGGTGCTACTGGTCTCCCGCCCAGTGTCCCTGGGGGCTCCAGCAGCTGCTTCTCTCTCCTCCTCCACTTCTTCATTTTATCTCTGAAAAACTTTACCTGGGAGCACAGACTCAAATTTCTCCTCTCTGACTCTGGTGATTCTCCCTACCCATCTATCCCCATGGAGGCTGTAGCTCTGATGCCATCCTGCATAAGCTTGGTGTGGCGGGAAGGAAGGCTGCTCGGTCCAGTGGCCCGGGACATGCCAGCCAGAGCCTGGGGCACTGCCTGCCCCACAGGCATCCCTGGGAGTCACCTTTGCTCAGACTTCTCACTTTTTTTTTTTTTCACTTTTTTTTTCTCTCTCTCTGAATACCATCTTTACACTGTGGCCTTTTATCTCCTTACAGCTGAAATTCCTGTGCAGGCTCTTGGCATTTCGAACCCCAGCTACTCCCACCTCCTTTTCTTTCTGGCCTTGACAAACAGAGTCTCATCCCAGTTGTACCCAGCTCAAACACTGCTACCGATGTCCTTTCCTTACGGGTAGCTTTGGCACTGCAGTCCCTACACTCCTGCACCAGCTCGTCTGTGCCTGCTGCGTGAGATAGAGGCAACTTCCCTTCGCTCTCCAGGGCCTTCGGTGCCCATGCACCACTTACCAGCCAGACAAATTCGTTATCGCCAGCTAGGTCTTCACAGGAGCCTCTGCTGCTCACTTGACGAGTTTCAGGGAAGCATTTTTGCCCCTTCACCACCACGGCTGCTCCGGCATGGGACGGGTGCAGCACAAGCACTCGCAAGGCTGCTCTGCTCTCTCCTGCCATAATTCTCATTAAAAGCCTCGTGGATGCTCTTGCAACATCTTAACATGGGCTCCCCATGGCCCGAGCTGGTATCTGATCTACCAGCCTATTGCCTCATCCTTTCCTTGTACTTCCCCCTTTTTTTGCCTACTCTATCATTTTCCTTTGGATCTACTTAGGTGCTAAACACTCTGGGGCAGGGACTTTTTTTTTCCCTCAGCCATTCAGTGCTTAACCTGGTGGTGTCCTGGTGCCTGATTACGATTCCTGCAGACTATGGTGATATGAATAGTAAATCATTTGGTGCTATACTATGATTGCAGGTGTCCTCTACAGCTTTAGCAATAATTTGTATTTAACTTTGTGTCAGCACCTCAGTTCTGCAGCGCAAGGTAGAAAATGTGTGGTGTCAGTTAGAGGTAGTCATTCCTGGCATTAAAAATCATGGCGGATAACCGGGAAAAAATGCCGTAATTCCCTGTCTCAGAATGAAGATATTGTTTTCCCTAGTGCTACATTTTTAACTCATTTTACTCAAATTTAATATAGCCATTTAACTTTCATTTTCTTCCAGCTGCTAACCCCTCACCTAGTTCAAATGATTCATCCCTACTGCATTCACTGCCCAGGAATGTTGGCTTTCAACAAACTACAGCAAATAATGTAAAATAAACACAAGTGTGCTTTCATCTCACAACAATCTGGGTTAAGTACATATTTCACACACTGCACCACAGGATATGTTAAATTAAAATCAGAACCACCAGATTTAAAAATCCAATGCCAATTCAAACCATTGCTGAGTTATTTCTGTATTCACTTGTATGTAACAGTGGGCATGAGTAACACCCTTTGCTATTTTAACCCTAAAATGTGCTATTTGACAACATTTTTCTCCGCTAGTTGAGGAAAACAAGAATTTTGATTTAAAACTACTCTGAGTAAACATCCTTGTTATTTTTGTCAAATATCCCAATCTTCCTAAACAAAATGGAGAGCCTAGAGATAGTTATGTCTCAATATTTCTTTTATTTTAGTGTTTTACATTTTCAAAATGACTTTCAATCATACTTTGAGAAAGCAGCCTGGAATGGCTTGCTTGAAATGATAAATACAGCTGTAAATGTCTGCTGCTTCATGCTTCCAGAATCAAGCAGTTTGGACGTATTCATTTTCTAGTCAAAAGACATAGGGGAGCTATATTTGGGCAAAACAGTGCAAAAGAGGTAATGCTGGGGGCAGGTTTCTGACAGAAAAATACCCAGGTAGTGGGCAAAACCCAGATTTCATGCACTCTTATTCCAGATTTCCATAGTGTAAAGCTGATAGGTACTCAGCTTCTCATTCCAGCAGCACTATCAAGGACTCAATCTTCATTGTTGTTTTGTTTTATTCTGAAGATACGCAAAGTTGACATTACATTTCCTTGAGTCTTTAAATACAGAACTAGATGCCAAAAATTTAAAAAGGTTCTCCTGCAATGGCATGTCACTGGATTTGGACTTTCAGCATAGAGCAAAAGTCATAAATGAAATTCTGGGGCTGGTAAGAGGAAATCAGAGTTGATCGTTATCACTTTTCCTTCTGCTTTATTAGATTCTTGCTTTCCCTCTGCAACATTTGCTAGAAAAGAGATAAACAGGTTTGGGGAAGCTCTACTAATACCCTCCTTTGACAGTAAGACTCAGCTTTCTGTGTGTTCCTTGGAAAGATCTATACCAAAGTGAATGACTGAAGTATCTGGAGGGCAGAAAAAGCAACATTTTCATTTTAATAGGTTAAAGGTTCTTGGAACCTGAAGGATCTACAGCTTGCCAAGACTTCTGTTTGCTTTCCTCCTTTCAGCTTTTGAGCTGCTAGAAAGCTAGATGACTTTTTTTTTCCCTCACAAAGGAAAAACACTGACCTTTATTAGTGTTGACAAACACAGCAGAGGAGAAATCCAGATGCAAGTATTCGCAACCAGCACCAGGAGTAAATGTTCATATTGCAGAAGCTTTGTGAGACCTGTGTGTCACTGTTGGGTCAGCTGGAAAGTAAATGCAGCCTCCTGACTGAGCACATCTGGAAGACCTTTCCCTCAGCAGAACCACGCGCTCTTCCATGGAGCGCAGCTGACGAGGTATCTCTGTTCTCACCACCCTGCTTTGTTCCCCTTTTAGATCAGATTTTTGCAATGAAGAAAGAGATGAAACTTACTCTTAGGACTAGACTTTGGAGGAGGTGCTGAAAAGAGGAAGCAAAGTTGGTTTGAAAAGGTGCGCAAGTCAGACACCTTATTTAACTGGTATTTTGAGAGAGAACAGAGTATTTGTATCTCTAGAATCAGGGCAACTTCCTTACAGCTCTGTAGCTGTTATTTAAGGTTATAGCTCAGTTTAAAAGCCAGTAGTAACACAAATGTCATTGGTAAGGGGGAAAAAGATAAGCTAACATAATAATAAGCTAAGATAATAAGCTAGGAGCTTTTTCTCCTTTTAAATTAAAAAATCATAAATGTTAGGATTTCTAAAATTCCAGCTGTTGCAGCCTAAGGGATTTTTCCTGTCAGCTTCAGTGGTCTTTGGATCCAGTTCTCAGAGAGAATGCTACTTTTAGAGCAAAAAGTAATAACAAATGAAAAGAGCTACCACAATGCACTTTTAATCTTTAGCCACTGTACAGCTGAGTTAGGTCTTGCTACATTCCAGTGGATATCTATATGCTCAATTGGAATAATATTTGAGCCTCTTTCAGACGCTAAAGGCTTTATCCTCTGATCTCCATTTGTGCCTGGTCTTTTGCACAAAGATCAGCCTGCAACTCTTTTCTTCCTTCATTCCAGCAGGGCCATAGGTTAAATACGGGGCATATTTTGTTTTACAAAGCATGTGATTTGGCGGCTGGATGCTGGGGTGGGGTTTGAATGGTGTTAGGGGTTTGAGAAGGGAGGGGAAGGAAAGGGACTACATCTACATGGACTGCAGTCCTATGTTATAGGTAAGGGCAGGCTCGATTAGGAGATGGGAAGCAATGATGGATACATCATGTAGAAGGCAAAGGGGCATGGAAGATCCTAATTTGAAGTTTTGACTCCAAATCTTCCTTTTTCCTCCATTTATTGATAAATGATTCTGTGCTGCTCTTTTGGGCCTCCCTATTGCAGAGTTATGTGGAAATTTTCCATATTAAAACATTTCACATCATAGAATCATAGAATCATAGAATGCCTAAGGCTGGAAGGGACCTCTAGAGGTCATCTAGTCCAACCCCCCTGCACACGCAGGGCCACCTACAGCACGGGGCACAGGACTGCATCCAAGCGGGTCTTGAAGATCTCCAGAGAAGGAGACTCCACAACCTCTCTGGGCAGCCTGTTCCAGTGCTCTGTCACCCTCACTGTCAAAATTTTTTCCTTAAGTTCCTGTGGAACTTTTTCATCAGAAAAGTAGCTCATCAAAACCAAAGCGTTTCATCCAAGCGTAGTGGAGTTTTTGCTATGATTTGGCTTTTATTTTGTAGTAGAAGAAAAACTATGAGTTTTTGTTGTTGTTGTTGTTTTCTTTTCTTTTTTCAAGGTGGAGTATGCTCTCACTGTCCCTGATTCTCAGGAGCCTGTATTTTTGCAGTGGCGGGACTGGAATTGTCTTTGGGTATTCAGTGAATAGCCAGAGAAAAGCATCGTGCTGTCAGAGGAACAGACGCTTCAGCTAGGACCGGGTGAGCCTGAGAATTACCCATGCTTGTCTGAAAACTGGCAGCCTGGTTGGAAAGCATCCAGGATCTCCCAGTGCCCAGAGCTCAGAGGCCAGCCCAGGAAACAGCCTGCTGTAACAGCCCTGGAACACCCGAGAGGCCTTTTTTGGTGAAGTGCCAACCTTTACTCACGCATACATGCCCCACCTTAAGCAGCAATCCAGTCATTCCCAAAGAATGTTTTAAAAATGATTAAGTGACTTTACATCATGTTACAGGACATGTCTTAAAGCATATATGGTAGCGTGTCAAAGTAACAAAAGGTCACGCATAGCACTAATTTCTGGCTCCAACAAGGAGGAGTGACCTGGTACCTTATCATTCCCTGTCTTTGCTAAGGAGAGGAAAGAAGGAAACTCATGTAGTCTTGACTTAGCTTAGTTAGGGTCCCCAAGTCTATTTTTACTGTGAATGTCTGATGATGCATTTGGGATCACTTCAGCTCCTATTAAATCATGGATGGCTATCAAACACAGGTTGAATGTCAAAAATATGTCCTCCTCAAGTAGAATTTGAAGATTCCCTTCATTTCTGGAGGATTTGTAAAACAAACTAAATTGGACTAAAATTAAGAATGGCTCTAGATAATGCCAGTGTGGTATCACCTGCTGTTATTGGCAGGCATTGTTTTTCTAGCTTGTTCTCTCGTAGAATAATTAAATATGAGTATTTTAGGACTCTCTGTGCTGTAGAAAAAAATGTGTCATCAGCAACAGACAGAAACAGTTGCTAGATACAGTTCTGGGAACTGGGAACTGGGAATAATGCATTGTAAATAAATGCAACAAGCTCCTCACACCAAAAAAGAATAGAGAGTAAAAGAGCTCAGCTGGTGCTGAGCACCCCAAAGATACACTGAGGGGCTTTCCAGGCCAGGACTGGCTCACGACAAGGCTTATCCATCTTTTCCTAGCCCTTCTAGTCCTTGAGCTCATGCAGTGAGAGGTGGCTGTGGGACACCTGCAGCGCGTGTGGCCAGTGTCGGAGCCTGGCTCCTCTGACGGGCAGCGTGTGGGCTGGACTCAGCACTTCTGCTGGTGGCCTCCAGATTCCCTGGCTCTCAAAGGCTGCTGGTGGAGCCAGGTGAGGAGCTCTGCTGTGCTTCCTCCCCTTGGAATTCCTTCCCAAGGAGGAGCCTCTTCTGTAGGCTTCCTTGCTCGCACACTGAACAAGCCACAAGAAGAGGTGAGTCCGCGAGCAGGAAAGCAGGCAATGGTGCTGCAAAGGAGTGGGCAGCACCCTCTGCCCAGCCTCGCTGTTGGTGCAGGATGAACGATAGCAGAATTCAGGTGTAACAAGAACGTTTGTCTTCCCCTTCTCTAACCCTCCATAGATTCATACGTGGTCCACTTTTCCCATGTTACATCTTGCAAGTTTCTTTCTGTCATGCTTTTCAAATCAGCATAATTGTTATACTTAGAGAAATCTTAGCATTTTCAAATTAGTATAATGAAAAATTTAGATGTCTTTGCCTGCCCCTACTCTACATTACACACTTAGTGTCTACTGCAGTGCCTGAAAACTTAACTCACGGTATCCTTGGGGCTCTGACCACCTCTCTCGGGAAAAATGCAAGTCTCCTAGAGTGGAAAAAGGAGACACAGAAGAACAGACATCTCAGGGTGAAAGAAAAAAAGGTTTTCAAAAATCATGTCTTCTTTCTCAAGTGTTTCATAAAAAATTACCAAAGAGGAAAAGGGGACTGAAAGAGAAAATGACAATTCACAGGCAGTGTGTCAGACTCTACACCTGCAGCGCGAGAAAGGAAAGAAAGAGAGAAAAGAAAGAAGTAATAAGAAAATTAATGAAAAAGAGGAAATGGCCAAGATAGGAAAAAAGTGAGAAACAAAGTGGCTGAGAAAAGAGGGAGCAGAAGTTTTGAAGGAAACATGAGGCTGCAAAATAGTAGTTGCGTATGTCTCTAGTGGAACATGCTCATTATTGGGCACATATAAGCAAATATGACATTAAAAATTACACAATGGCAGATAAGTAAAGGCTGTAGGTAGGTCTGGAGAGTTCTCCTCCAAATAAGGCAGCTGAAAGTCAGCGTTCTCTCATTGCAGCTATTGTGAAGCTAAAGTTCACTTGAATTGAAATGTTTCCTTACTTTGTATCATAGTCTGATAAGTGATTTGTTCCACTGGGAGAAAACCTTTTATCACCACAGCCCATGTGTGTTTTGTTGGCACAGTATCTGAAGTACAATTATTCAATATACTTTTTCAGCTGGTGGGTATTTGTTTGAATTTCTAACAAAGGCAGGGTAAAACAGTGTTTTTGAAAAATTCTGCTTTGCATTTTTCTCCCTAAGTCTCAACTCTTTTTTTGTTATTTTCTCTCCCTGTCTACAGCCTGATCCGTTCTCTAAAGTCTTGAGTCATGACTGCCCTTAAATCAAGACTCCTTTGAAAGTTGGTAGTAGCCACTCATCCACACACATAACACTTTTTTTAGGAGTCGTTCCCAGTGCCGCTATGCAGATGTGCTCTAGCCAGGCCACACATATACAGCCACATCTGACACATGCTGTCAGCTTGGCACTGCTGCAGGGACTACTCAGCAGTGAAAATAAGTGCTTTAGCTGCAACAGGGCAGCTGGTTCTTCCAATACTAGCGCAACCACTGCTTGGTGATAGTTCCTCCACTCCTCATATTCATGCAATGAAAAGTAGTTGAAGTCATAATCTGAACTTTATATCCTGCAAAAAATCATTTAGCAATACAGCTTACTGCAGTAAGTACTACACTAAGTACTTCTTACTGCAACTGTCCTCTTAAAACTAGAATAACCTGGAGATGGCACAGAACTTTACCAGAATACGCCATACAAATATCAGGCTTTTTCCAGTGTCAGGTCAGGATGATTTTTTTTTTCTCCCAATATTATTTACATTGCAACTTTTATTTTGCTATTCTTTATTTTCCTTTGGTTATTGAATATTATATTCAATAATATTCAAAAAAAAAAAAGTTAGCCTTTTCCTTTGCCTATGTGTATACATGCCTCTATCTAAAACTGTCTAGCGTATCTAGTCAGACAGATATATACTAGCTCAGACAGATCTAGTATATCTGTCTGAAAATGTCTAGTATAAAATAAAATTATAATATTCTGTGGTTATAGGACATTCTTCTCAATATTTTGACCAATGGTCTTTGTATCTGAAAAGTATAGAGAAGTTAGGTAAAGATTAGGCAATGTGTAAGCATTATGTGCCCTCATAAGACAGGCTGTTAATAACTGCTTACATCAAAGACCTGGTAAAAGACAGACCAAGCGCATCCAAGGTAAGAAAGAAAACAGTTTTCCTTTCCACCAACGAAGGTGCACCACACCTCTCCCTTGATAACTGAAAGAATAGAAACCACAATCCAAGCCACTGGCCACAAGTTTTGAAACATGGCCATAGGGATTCCCTCAGAGAGGAGTTGCAAGACGAGGCATTGGGGCACTTTGGCTACAGCTCTATTAAAAAACAGTCAGTGAGAGGAAAGAAGGTGCAAGCATACAAAAAAAAAAGAGAGAGAGAGAGAAAGAAAAGTGTATGCCTGGGAGGAAACTAGGAACCAAAATTCTCTTGGGCAGAGAATTTAACTGAAAATTCCAACCAACAAGGAAATTAACTTGTTGTTTGTTCCCACTATGTCCTGAAAGAAAAACAACACAAGATCACCCCAAATAAACTTTTGTCCCTGAATATCTGCATCAAGCCAGCATCCTCCTGGAAACAAACTGACAAGATCCTGAATGCTGACTCTTCTGCTGAGATGAGGGAGCAATACTACAATGTGCAGCCATCAGGGAGCATGTGGATTAATGAATACGGAGCAACAGAGGTGGGAGAGTGGGTTGGGAAATTGCAGTGAAGACCTACCTGTCCTAAGTTTGCAAAAATCCTTAGATCTAAATGAAAGAATATGAGAGAGAGAGAAACAGAGAAGCATAAGGTCAGGCTCCCTTCTCATGGGTAACACCTCTTCTTTCCCCTTGTGACCCTGTGTTGTTGCTCTGTAGAGCTGGCTGAAATTGAGGGTAATTCTGCTGTTTGAAACTGTTTTCAAATTAAATATTTTCAGGTTTCCAAACTTTCAGGTATCTTCAGGTTGCAAAGTGGAAATTTCTTAACTATGGCAGTTATGGGAAATACTTTGTAAGGTATTCTGAGACTTCATTTTAAATTATTATTATATTTTAGCCCCCATGTTTTCATTTTCCATTGATTAAAGGCCTGAAAGCAGCAGTAGTCAGTAACATAGGCCATTGGCAATCCATCGGAAGCAGCCCATTTAAAGACAGGCATTTTGGTGCAGGCATGTAGTGGTGATCTAGCGCTAAGGAGCAGCATCCGCACAACATTCAGCAAGTAGCCAGCATGTAGCACAGGGGTGAGAGAAGTGTCCGGCTGACAGGTCTGTCCTTCTGAGTTCCTTCCACCCAGGGGACACTGTGAAATCAGTGTTTCTCAGCATATGAGTTATAACTGAAAATTGCACAGAGAAGAGAGCTACAACTCCTGTAAAAGTTTTGATTTTGGTATATTTTTATATTTATTGGCTACTCCTTACCTAACAACCTTTTTTTTTTTTAACTTGATTGTTATATTTTAGAGACATTAGACAGGGAAAAGTCTTTTGAATCACCATTCCTATCCCCCTCCTACCACAAGTGACTACATTCTATACAAATTTTCAAAAAGTTCCTCAATCTCCACCTCAAAAATAGTTTTAGAACAACATGGCTTGACCCTCAAATTCTCAATAACATTCTGACTGCAAGTTTTGAGAATAACCTTTGAAAGCAGTACAAGACGGCTATTTTCTCCCATCAAATGACATGTTATTTTGCAGTGATATTTGCCTTCTCCTCTCTGAGTGTGGCACACTGTGATTGTGTTGTTTATCTTCGGTTCACAATCACTTCCAAAGATATTAAATATCTGTGACATATCAGCAGCCATCCCTCCCATGTTCTGCTACATTGTCATTTGCCTTCATGCTCAGTTTAACTTTTTTTAGACAAATTTGAATTCATGGGACAGCCTGGCACTTGTTCCAGACACTCTTAGTGAATGCTGAGGTAGGATTTTATAACCATCTCTGAAATCCCATTGTAACAGTCAAGTTTCAGGGCTAGGAGCTGCCGTCAAGATCACCTGCTGTAACCTTCTGCATAACATGATCTGCAGGATTTCATCCACTCACTCCCTTAATACCCCTAAGGGAATTACTGTTCTCTCTTGTGTACATGAACTCTCCCGAGCCAAATAGCTTCTCGTGAAAGTAAAAATGTTCCTTGAGGAAAAAATACAGTCTTGCTTACAAAACCTTTTAATACCAAATACCTTTCCTTTTTAAAAGAGCCAATAAACTACGGCTGAGCCATCTGCTGAATTCATCAAGAAGCAGAACAAATGAAGCTTCAAAATCTGTCTTTGTGAAGCTATTTTCCACATGTCCAAGTGTTTTTGTGCATCCCCCCTGAACACTCTCCAGGTTGTCACATTCATTTTGAAGAGACCACCTGACCTAGACACAGCACTCCTGAAAAGATCTTCAAGCAGGGTATCCAAACAGGGGTGTCTATTGCTGAGGTGATCTCAAGGGCTAAACCTCTTTTCTAGAAATCTGCAGCTGAACTTCCCCTACTGCCCACAAGGAGCTGCTTTAGGCCTTGGGAAATGTGAACCGTTCATCCGAACCTCTACAAGGAATCCAGGTTAAAGGAAAAGGTTAAGGAGCAAAGCTCTGGGGATGGGAACAAGGGAGAGAGCCCACCCTTGAGGACATCTCTTTCTCAACGGTCCTGACACAGTTATCTATTTAGAAGACAGTTTTTTGTATGTACCTTATGTGAGAGCATGAAGGAGCTGCAGTTTAGGGTCAGGACCGCACTTTGCTGGACATTACAAATACAAAACCCAAAGCTGCTCCTTGCTGTTAATATTGTGATGAAGGAGAATTTCTGTAATGTTTTGCTACAGACTATGACTGTTCATAAGGTTATTATTTACTGTTCACTTCATTGTGATTCAAAATAAAAACTATAGTGATTATCAGCCTATTTCTTTTGTATTTTGTTGTTGTTGTTCATCAGTGCCTCATTAGCTTTTTTTCTGACCTTCCCAGGATTATTTTCAGTGATTCAGGAGACTCTTAAGCTAAGAAATAAAAAAGTAGGTTGTCAAGTCTGGCTGACTGGAATATAGTATAAGATAATAATGAAGACTTCTTTTTTTTCCTAAATATTTTCATTCTTGACCTATATTAAAAAGATAAATTTAAAAATTAATATTGAAGGAAAAACAGAAGATCTGGAGCTTTCTACAGGGATTAAACATAATGATTTAGCAATTATTAGAATTTATTTTCCTGCATGATTCACAACCACAGCTCTGCTGGCTATGCCAGATCCTTAGAGTAAAGGAATTGGGACTGAATTTTCACTGTTTTTTGCACAGCTGCTACTCTCACATTATTACTAGGAAACAGGTCTGGAATACTTTTACAATGGAACAATTTTCTAAAAGCAAAGATTGTATTTATTGTTTTTACTGTGGAAAACCTTCACTGTGGATGGGGAAAAAAAATAATCGATAAATGCTGTTACTTTTCACTTTATTCTGTGAATAATGATTAAGAGGAATTCAAGCCATGTCATTCAACTCCAAACTTGTTTGATAAGAACTCACAGTGTTAAAGAGTTGACATCCCATCCAGAGTTTCAACTTCCATCTCAAAATCTTTTCCATTAAAGAGATTGGGAAGACATAACTGAAATTAATTCCTAAAAGACATGCTGGGCTTTGTTTCATTTTTTCTCCCTCTTCTCTAAAATGTGGTCGTATCCTTATTTTAAAAAGAAAGAATGAAATGATGAAGCAAGAGGTAGAGGTCACCCTGGGGATACTCTAGATCCTGATAGTCTCTCTTCTCTGACTGTACTCATAATACATATATCTATCCCATGGGGACTCAGTTATCCTTAGATGTGGCTGCTTCTTCTTGTGAATTAGGTTCAATTGGGTGTCATGGCTAAAGCATCAGGCAAGCATTCTAACAACCTTATTTCAGTTTCAGGCTCTGATACAAACTTTTTCTATGACAAACAAATCACCTATACAAAGCTAATTCAAAAAGGTGGTGAGATAATTTCATACAGATCAGTACGTACATTTTGATGTATATAGTATTTCAACTTTAAAAACTACGTTTTTTTAAAAAAAAAACTATGTACCTTTTAAATGAAACATAATATAAAATTTTCCCCTCTAATCTTGCACTGAGAACTTTCCTCAAATAACATACTTCTGATGATTTTGTTCTTAGTCAAAATAAAATTAAATTCTTTAACAACAAAAATAGTGACTTAGGAAAAAAAATGTGCATGTCAAAGCACTTCAAAAATTAAACTCCACCATCTGCAATCTGTTCTCTGAATCTTACTCCACAAAGCTAATGTGGCCACTCAGACCCTTAGTGAAGGGAGAAGAGGCATCAGAGGAGAAATGAATGAAAAGCTTGGCAGATAAAGCCCAAGAGCAATAAAACATCAATAAAAGATGTGGAAAACAGTAAGTGGAAATGTCAAGCACAAGTTAAGGAAAGTCATCTAGTTTAACTCTGTTTGAAGTGGTTACCTATTCAATGTGAAGTGTGAGTCCCCAGAAAGTGTGATATCCTCAGAAAGTGCACCAAATGCACCATAAAAAGTGGAAAACTACCTTTGTCAATCCCAATCTTATGTCTATTTACTCATATTGCAAAGATACGCATAAGTATCTGCTAGCCTCTCAAGCACTCAAGGACCAGAGCTTGTGGGTCCTTTCACATAACTTAAAAACAATATTATCATTTTTCCTCTTGTTTGGAAGAAAAACACTATAACATTGTAAGACACCCAGTGAGAAAGTGATTTAATAAAAAGAAAAGAAGAGGCTATAAGTGTTGAATTACTGACGAGTGGAAGGAAAAGCAAACTAACTTCCAAAACAGTAATGTACTGTGCCAGGTTCTGATAAGATCTTGAGAAAAGAGCTACCCAAATAGTAAAACCACAGGTTAAAAGGTAATGATGACCTCTGTGATATGTTGTATACATTTTTCACTTGTTCATGTGTATGTATGTATACACAGAGAGAATGAGCAAGAAGAGCTTTGGAACAGCAAACAGCAAGCAAGTTTGTCCGTGTAATCACATAATTTTGTTACAGGATATTACAGGATATGTTCTGTACATTTTTTCCTATTTTTGCAATGAATTAAGAAAGCCAGATCAGATGCAGCAGGTACATATTTCTCCCAGAAGACAATGCTGGAATCTCAAAGGACACAGTGGCCATGGAGAATTTGCTTGCATTGTCATTTAAGCAAATCTGCTGAATGCCATCATCATTTTTGGTGTCCTGGAGAATGCAGTCACATGTAGGTCTTGATCACAACAGCTTTCATGTAATGGCCCAACCTAGAGATCCAGGGAACTATGGGGAGGGTTTTGAATAGAATTACAAAAATCCTGAAGTTTTTCAAAAATACCTCCATAGCATAGACATACCAGTCCCTATTCAAAAATGACCTGGATCTTCAGAATTACAAACCTCACTGAAACCGACCTTTGAAAAATCCTCTCTGTGTTTTCTTTTTGAAAATGTTGTGCACAAGCAACTAAAGGTAGTGAACTCTGTGGAAAACATACTAAGGGAGCTACAGATTCCTCACATGCCACTGAATTCGGAAAGCAGAACTTCTAGCCACGCAGCGTCCCCAGCATCCTGCTTACAAACTGGTTCAGCATTGACTCAGTAGGAATAAACACCATCCACTGAATCACCCACCCATCTACAACACCTGCTTCTTCCTTAGCTATTACGCCTTCCCTGTGATGACTCAGTGTAATTGCTCTTAGTTTAGATGAGAAGACCATACCTTAAGTTATATTGGCTGAGGGGCATGCTAAATCTCCTACTAATTAGAGTCTTTCTTCAATCTGGGATGCAATAATCCCTTGTCCACTCCCTGTGACTCCACACAGTTGGGGGTTGTTTTGTAACTTTTCCAACCCTGCCTATCTGGAACACTTTCCTGCCGAGACACTGACTCACTTCCTCTTTGGGAAGCTCACCCAAAATCCTTTTTGCTTTAGCTTATAAACTATTATTAACTCCATCTGTAAAGCAAAACTTTACTCATCAGTACAGCTAGCTGGGAATTTTCCAGTGATACTTTTTTTAATTTATTTTATTGGAAGATGTTGATTTGTCAAAACATACATCTCTTTCAGAAACACACCAGTTTTGCTTAGATTTTCAGTAGAAAGATTGCTTGCATCCAGGGTAGAATTTGTGGTTAAAAGCAAAATAAGAGACTAGCTCATGTTAGTCAAAACATTAGTTGTTAGATCACAGAAGAATTAGACTTTTTTGCAAAACAGGGATCTGAATCTGGTTCCATGATATTTTAGGATGGAGCAAGTTCATGACCTCTCATGGATGTTGCTTTTAGATAAACTGATTGGTCAGTGATGCAAACACCGGATCCTGATAGCTTCTTCAGTTGACCTTGAATACTAGGTTCAGGAAACATGGTTTGGTTTGTCTTGGTTTTCTGACAAACTTTGAAAGGCACCAGGTTCTTTCCACATAGCAGCAGGATATTTTTTAAATGCTGAAAATTTTCACAAAACAGGAGAATTCAAAAGATTTGAGACCAGCTATAGTTACTGTGTTTGCCAATGCTATTGTGCAAAGCAGTAGGCCATACTTTTTGTCTTACTGCCTGAAGCAGGCAGTAGCCATGTGCAGTGTTTTTCTTAAGAGTTAGCAGGAAATTCCTTGGTGATGCACCTTTGTCAGAACTGATGCCATTTCAATCACAAAGTTTCCTCTGAAATGTCATATATTTAATAAATTTCTTGGGAATGAGTCGATAGGTTTCCATGAATGTTGGTCATTCCATAGTTGTTAGAGAAAGGGCACAGTTGCCCATTTTCATTTCCTACAGAAAGAAATTGGTTCATTACCCATCTGTCTATGTTTTTTCATTGCCTGAAGAGGAGATTCAATTGGCAACAATGGCGTATTTTTTTTCTGATCCAGTGGCTAAGCATGAATGTTTTTCAGATGTCCCTTGAGATATTTACTTAAAATCAAATTCCAATATCTTAAAATGTATAATTTACACTGCATCTGTATTTCTGCCCCTTTGAAAATGTGCCTTAGGGCAATAAGTAAGTAGAATATCATTTGTCAGCTGAAGGATATCCTTGCTTTGTGTTTCTACATTATAGCTCAGTAGGAATCATGGGACTAATGCAAATATTCCCACCCATTTTGGTTTTGCAATTTATTACTCACCAACTGCTGAGTCTCATTCCTTAGCTTTTGCTGGGCATCTAGCAAGTTACAGGTTGCCTCCCAGCTGCCAGTCAGAAAGCCCTGGAACTGCCTACTACCATGGTCCTACAAAGCAAGGGTGTGCTGCGCAACATGTCTGTAGACGCACATTAGGTCAAAGCAACCAAGCTTGTTTCACTTCTGTTTGGAGGGCAATATCTTAGGCTGTTATTTAGACTGGAAATACTGTGCTGTATGAGGACACGCTTTTTCCTAACACTGCTTACTCAGCTGTGAGATTCCGTAATGAGAAAGGATATCTTTCTTCTGAGAGAGCTTTATCATTGAAAGGATCTTGTTTCTAGGGGAAATTCTTGTTATCTCTTTCTGGAAAAGGCATTCTTTCAGGAAATTTTGAACTTGGCTATGCCTGCTATCCACATGCATGCTGTGGACTCATGTCAACTGCTAGAACAAAAGGACAGAGAAGGGGAATGTCTGTGCAGATGTAATTTTCAACCCAAGAGTGAAAAGTCTCAAAAGGTTTTGACTGCAGAGGAACAAGAAAGAAAAAATCCAAGCCAATCTGCCTTTTTCCACCCCCTCTATTTGTCAGTTGCTCTCCTTTAGACTGTCAGATTTCACTCCCATTCTACTGTATGGGCATATAAATCTTGCCAGAAATGCTTCACTCACTTAACACCTACCTGCTGGAGCTTAGATTCAGAGGGGAAAAAAAAAACCCAAACCCTGGCAATTCTCATAAATCATAGTGTTGCTAATCTCTTTTCAAGAGAGTCAAATGTAAAGTCATGTTCCTTCTTGTGAAAACATTACTAGCCTGTGGGTGTCAACACAGCCTTCTTTTCCAAGAAATCTGTTGCATCCCACAGCGACTCTAGAGAAATTGCACTCTGATGACAGTTAAGAGAGGCTGATAGAAAAACACCACACGCCAGTTCCGTACAGCAGCAACCTCAACAAGCACTTGTTTTTGTATGATCAGTTCTCTCCAGTTTTACAAAAAGCAAAATGGAACTTCACCAGGATTCATCTTAGAGGTTTTGTTATTACATTGTCATTGTTGTGAGCTCCCCCCACAGAAAAATAACATTTTTCAGTTTCCTTTTTCATTCCATGCCAAGAGATACCACCCCTTTTTCTTGCAACCTTCCTGAAAACTAACCAGCAACTTCAGCTACCTGATAGCTATCTTTACACCTATTCCTACGTCGTGCATTCTAAGAACTGGAGCTCCACTGAGGTCTCTTCAGCACCACTGTTGGTGGCAGCTGCCCTATTCTGATAAAGCTCTTGTGCCCACCCAATACAGATACCATCATGACTCCCTTACATCCTTCAGAAATCCTATTTCTCTTGAGATCTCAGGGAGATGCTAGGCATCCCATGCAGGACAAATTAAAAGACTAGTATTTGAAAGGTGAGCTGTGAGCATAGACCACTTGGAGGGAAGAAAAGCATTTTGCAGGAAGCATTTTTAGAGCTAAGGGATGCTTGATGAAGAGAGGGCAGAGCATCCAGCATATGACCAAGAAACAGTACCCATGAAGCATTTAAAGTTACATAGGACACGAGACTCTTCTACGTTAAAAGTGAGTTCCTTCCTATTGGAACAGGAAGATCCTTTGAATTCACAAGCAAGATGAGTAGCACCATAAATTGACATTAGAACCTTGCAGCTGCTGCATTAGTCAGCTAAATCTATGGGGTTTACACTTTTATGCATGTGTTCTATATTTTATGTGTTCGTTTATTGTGGTAGAGATGCACGTTCACTTGTGTGTGTTGGAGGAGAGTCTAGAGCTTACACCACAATGTCACTTTTGCTGTATTCCTTCCCAAAATAATGACTCATAGTGTGACCTGCTCATATGAAGTCATGGGTTGTCTCAGAGTGCTTCACTCTAGACTACACTTTTCCTCTCTCCTCCTCCTGATTCCCTTTCAGGGGTTTCACTACTACCATAAGAAAATCAAGACAGCACCTTTTCAAATTGCCCTTAATAAGCAGTAGCACACACCTCAGCCTGCGTCTGTCAGCCTATAAATGCACAACTTAGGCATGAACAGGCAAAGCTTCATGCCTCACAGCCCTTAATGGGAGAATTTACTGGTTGACAGATACATGTTGCACTGTGTAATTCTCCATTATCATAGAGTTTGTTAAAAACATAAACAAACTTTGAGCTACCAAAAAATATATATATTTCAAATGCAATTATTCCCAAGGAAATAAGCACGTATTCAAGTAGACAAAAGGAAGCAATGAACTGGTTCCACTTAACATGTTGTTCTCATCTTTCACCTCTAAAACAGCAGGAAGGAAAGGCCACCTCCTCCTTTTAAAGTTCACTCTCACTTCATTATGAAGTAGAGAGGTCTGGGGAATCACTGCTGTAGTGCTGGCTTTCGTAAAATCTTCATAATTTGTTCTCTCCTCATTTTTAATTCCCTCCCTTCCTCCCTCCCACATTGTAGCTTGCATTCCCAAAACACAGCTGAAGTCAGCACAAGGACTTTGTTCCCTCCAAAATTATGTAGCAAATTCATCTCCCAGTCATCTCTCAGTGTTCCTTCACCTTTGATCAACTTGAACTTCTGTTCAAGAACATATAAAAGAACATATTTTCAGAACCCATCAACCATAAACAAAAAAAAAGGAAAGAGTCAAGAGAGAGCAAACAAATCAAAGGAAAAACAAGCACATACTTCGTTTAGATTTTGATTTCTCTATGAATTGTTTTCTTTTTAAAAATTTGTAGCAATTGCCGATCCCTTTAAGAGCACTGGTAAGTGAACCGTTTGATTTCTCTGGTTTGTGAATCCAGTCTAAGAGGTGACAACCCATATAATGACTTTGTGGCAAGACAACAGCCGAAGGGCAGTTCTTTGGGTAAATCATAGCTCCACTGACATTACATGGTACCATGATAATTCATGCTGCACAAGGACCTTTTCCGCTATCTGAAATACCCTACCCATCACATTACCGTTTGTATCCAGGCCAGTTTTGATTATATTGTTGGCACCATTTTCATTTAATATTTGCACTGCAGCAGAAATTCGAAGTCACAATCAGGATGTAGCTCACAAAGTGTTAAAAGCTTTATCAGCATATGCAATATTATTCAAAATAGCTTTTGTCTTACTATATTGCTATCTGACATACTCCTACACTAAGTCCATCTAAACAGATTTTCGCCAGGAGCATAAATGGCTGAGCTTTGGCCAAGAAGGCACCATGGAATTACTTGCAATGGCAGGCTAGATGAAATGTAAGCATCCCCATTTCATCCAATTATTTTTCAATAGATGCTGGGGCCAGAAGGGACTATGTACATCATTACTCTTGATATTTCAGACAGTCTTGTTTTGAGTTTGGTTCTGTGGAAAGAAATAATAGTTTGTTTCATTGACAGCAGAGGACAAGTAAAAATTAGCACATTTTATGGGACATAAAAAAGTCCATTAGAAAATGGTGTTTAGAGAGAGAGATTTTTCATCCTGCAACACAATTCCTCACCGTGTTTCACAATAAAATATTGATGGAAAGCATATGACTATGCTTACCAAACATTATTTTTTCAAGTCTTCCATAAGTTTAGAGAGATTAGAAGAGAGTAATATTGGAATGGGACAGAGAAAAATAGGGGAAAAGTAGTGGTAGTTTAAATTATATCCTTTTTTTGGCTCTATTTACTAAAGAAGTTAATAATGGCCTATCATAAATTGATTTTGGTAATACTCTGTTCGCTTATTTCTCCTGTAAAATTGAACTTCAGCCCAAATCCAAACCATAAATATGGGCACCAGGAATTTTGTATTGCTTGAAATCTGAATCCAGATACCAATTCTGTATATGAGCCAGAAAAAAAAATCTAGACCTGAATTCCCTCAAATAGCAGTGCTCTGTTTCTGGAGCCATATATCCTCAGATGGAGCTTCTCTCCATTTAAAATTATTGCTCAAGGAACAAGGGAAGGACAACCTCTTTAAAAATGCTTATGAAAATAATGGTTGAACAGCTTAAACCCATATGTAATCTGCCTGGAAAAGATTCTATAAACAGAAATACCCATGAATCCAACATCTCTTTAAATTTTTGTTATAAATTGAGTTAAAGTTCTGAGATATTCAGATTTATGTGAAACTGAGATTAACTTCCAAGATTCAATCACTTTTAATAGCATGGGATACAGACTTCTCAAACCTGCTGTGAAAGCTGAAACCTGGGCCAGCTTTTCATCCACAAGCTAAACTTAACATTAGCAGAAAAGGCTTCATTCTCTTCTCTCACTTTCTGTACCGTTAAAAAGAAAACCAGGAATTCCAGGACAGCTAAAAAAATGTTTCTGCCAAACATAGTCCTTACCCATGCTAGCACTTCTGCCTCGATCAGATGCTTTGTTTTGTACGTTTCTCAGCCTTTACAGACATGCCAAATCTGCACAGAGGATAAATCAGTTCTTTGTAAATTGGGCTAAATTCAGAGGTTACCCAGGATTTGTGCCACGTGCTCTAGGTGTCCCTGCGTGTGCAGAGGGGTTGGACTAGATGATCTCTAGAGGTCCCTTCCAACCTCAACCATTCTGGAATTCTGGGATTCTGCCTAGCACAGCACTCACCTAGCACTAGTCATAGGCTGAGCACTCCTGAACTGGCACTTTAACCAAGCCATAAAAAAGCCATTGCTGCCAACTCCACACAGAATTTTTCAAAAAAAAAAAAAAAAAAAAAAAAAAAAAAAAAGAAAAAAAGNAAGGAAAGAAAGAAAGAAAGAAAGAAAGAAAGAAAGAAAGAAAGAAAGAAAGAAAGAAAGAAAGAAAGAAAGAAAGAAAGAAAGAAAGAAAGAAAGAAAGAAAGAAAGAAAGAAAGAAAGAAAGAAAGAAAGAAAAAGAAAGAGAAAAAAAGAAATCAGAAATCTCTCCAGCCAAAATCCCCTCATGGTCTGCAAATATGTTCAGGCATACACACCTCTGTGCTGTAAATGAAGTTTCTGGTGTATTGCAAAACCATCCTGAAGGAGCCAACTGGAACAGAGCAGAGCTAGCTTTGGGAGAAAGTGTTTGAGCTGCTGAGTTGAGTGACTACACATATGTCATATCCAAAGGAGCATTACACACTTCACTTTAATAGTCATGTTCATGGGAATGAATTTGTCATCCGGTCTTTTTGCATCCAATACTGATAACCAGTATTCTGAGAAGGACTTCTCTAATTACCTTGCATGGAAGGCAACTGTAATCTCAATTACAAAGGAAAATAATGCCATTGTGTCATACTAGCTTCAACAATAGGAGATGTAAAGGACTCGTGATGTCTTGGTTAGTTCCAGTAACATAGTTAATGCCGGAAATTTGTGCCCAGACCACATCTTTTTAAGTCCAGGCCAAAGGAAGCGGGGCCAATCTTTGAAATGAAAATGAACATAAGCCAGTAGATTGCAAATTATGGGTGCCTTCAAATACACAAAATATTTCTAAAGAGATTGGTATGAAGATTTTAAAATTTGTTATTATAGTTCTTTTGCTTTTCAGATTTCAGCATTTCTTAAGGGGCCACACTAGTAAGGAGAGAGAAAAGGGCGAAAATGAAAACTAAGTATAGGGGATTTTGCATGTTTCCTAATGAACAGGGAGATAAACTGAACTACATGTCATCTGGGGCAATGAAAAGACCAAAGTTTCAAAAATGAATGTTCATCATGAGAGTCAATAGATACAGAAAACTGCTTAAGTGTATGTGAATGCCAATAGTCTGGTTTCTCCTGTTTCATATACATGCACTTGGTTTTATTTAACTAGAATGCACGATGCGTTACATAAAAGTACCTTGAAATAATAAATTGATTCTAAATTTACTGAGCAGCTAGCAGTCATGAAAAGTTGTGAAATGTTTGTAAAGCACTATATCAAACCTTTGCTGGACCTAATTTAATGTTAATCTCATTTTCCTCTAGGTTTTGTTCTCTGAAGAGGTGAGCAAAGAGGAGTAAAAAAAAATAGGCTAGGGGATTTTCAAGAATCCTTGGTCTATTATTTTCCTGTGGTCACAATTCTCTATACCTGGTAGATGACTGTCTGGTCTGGTATCAAAAAGCGCAAGCAACAAGGAATCTACTAAGCTCTTGTTAAACTCTGCATCTGTAATGCAAAATAATTTGAAAATATGAAGGATGTCAGTAAGGTTCCACATGCCTATCACTACATGTGTCCCACAGGCGATGTACAATATATGGCCAGATGGCATCTGGCCCTCCTAAAAACCCCCTAATGCTCAATTCTGAATCTTGGAGTAGGAAAACACTCTTCCTAGTGTGTACAGAATACGCAGCACTTGCCCATTTGTATGTGTGAGCATGAAACAAGGAAAACCTTGGAAAGGAAAGGGAACACTGCACAGAGTTGGAAAGGCACAATCATCTGCACAAACAAGTAAAATGTTACCTGCTTCCCTGTCTTTCGCAGCGGTTAACTTCATTCCCCACTGTGCACATGCGAGTGGCCAGCAGGTGAATGTGCCTTCCACACATTGTTCATACGCACTTCCCATCTCCCATACACGAACGCCCTGCAGGCCTTTTGCTGGCCATGCTTAGCCTCCAAGAGCTCAGTTCTCCAGGTGCTCCTTCAGCATCAGCTGCTGAAGCACTGTTGATGCCTGCCCAAGTTTCCCTTCTATGGCCTAGGTCAGTGGTAGCTAGTAGAGTCCCCTTCATGCTACTGCTCCTCTCTATAGGTTCAAGATTTGCATGCTCCCTGAGACAGGCTGAGACCAGAGGTGCCCTGAGACGATGTAGGAAGCCTGCATGGAATTCCTGTTGTTTAGAAATAAACCCTTCCTATCTGGAAGATTTTGGGGACCTCATTTCTACCTATGGTGATTTTCCTGGTCATCTGGTAGTTTCCTGCAGTTTGCCTATGTGAAACTTCCTTGTTCAGATTTGTCCTTTTTTCACAAGTAAGGAGATTAAAGGGTTTCCTTCTCCTTGGAGCTCAAGATCAACAAGTGCCTGTACGAAACCTCTTCCTCATTTGGGAGCCAAGTCCTTTTAACACCTAAAGTACTCTGAGACATTTTACTCAAACACATGTGCTTCCTCTCAGCTGCCTTACCATGTTATAATATGCTTTACTTAATAGTTGATGTGAAGAACCCTCCATGGAGCGGCCAAGTTCTCTCACGCTCTCCCATTCTGCATAAGCCCCTATTTAGGGATCTTTCCCAGGAGAAAAGACATGCTTTTTTCTTGAAGTGTTAGAATAACTTTTGCCACATCCTATGGAATTAATGCTTTTCCTTGACTGATATTCTTGTGTTATTCAGTGAGCTCAGGGGACAGGGGCAAGGGCTGCTTCCTATGGCAAAGGGCACCAAGAGTGTAGCATGATAACAGGGTAAGCATCAGCTCTGGTGTTCACTAGACTCCATATGCTGTTCTTTGACCAGGCAGAAAAATAATCCATCAAAGAGAAAGAAAAGTGTAGTTATTTTCTAGGTGAAGGAGCTGAATTAACTTTGGCAGTGGCTGAAGAGCAGAAACAAGGGACAGGGCCATGCCAGTGGGAGTGGGGATGAAGTGAAGCGGGAGCAGAGGAGAAAGGAGAGGATTTCTCTGAGGCGGCAAACTGTAATTCTTGTTCACCTGTTTCTGGGTTTGCCCCTTGAGCATGAGTTGTGCTAGTGCAGCAGTAGAAACTTGATTATCAGAAACGGGAGCTACTCACGCTTTGCTCTTCACCACTACATAACAGCAAGAGATCTTTACTCTCTGAAACATCTATCTGTTTACAGTTTACACAGATGAAAAACAGTCATACACTTGTTCTTATCCTTCTTGTCTGTGGATGGGAGTAGAGATCTCTACCTCTCAAGCTTGAAATCACTGAGCTCATAGTAGTAACTGTCAAACCCCAGTTTAAGAAAATGCAAGACATAGGAAGTGTTCACAATAGTCAAGAGGGATCTATTATCACATCAAACAGTCTTGGCAATACTTGGAATTTTCCATGCATTTATACATTTCATGTGGTGCAGCTGACTTGCTATACAACCCAGAAAAAACAAGCTGGCCCTGCTTGGAAAAATCTCATGCACTTCAAGGTATTTGTCTAGGCTCACCAAGCTCGTTTCTGGTTTTACTTTAAAATTCTACAAGGACACAGAACTAACCACACATCAGCTATTTCAGATGAGGCAATGTGTTATTTAAAAGTTTAATACTGTAATTTTAAACTGTAACTTGGTCCTGTTCACCCTAATACACTATTATTGGAGCCATCTTTTACAATTCTATCTTTAGCAACTGCATATATGCTATGCATGAATCTTGTCCTTGTGATTTCTATACAATTTTTAAAGAGACAGAAATAAAGAATATTTTCCTTCTGTTATGCATAAATATGTATTAAACACACACAACCAAATACCCAAGTAGATCAAATATGGCAAGATAGATAGAATCAAGATAATGCCCTTTAATACTAGTTAGCACTTTAGTGCTATTTTTAATAAAACTGTATTAGTAGAAGATGGTATGTAAAGTTTTAATACTATTCCAAGTAGGTTTATACTTTCTGATACATACTTCTTCCCAGAGAATGATTATTTTTTACTTTATTATTTTATTTTTCTTGTGAGCATAGTCTCTTTTTTTCAGTTAAAGAAGATATGATGCTAAGGAAATGGCTGTGTCTGACAATAGGACAAGCCTATGCAGGGAATTGCAGTATGTTCCTGTCAGGTGAGCTTCTTGACCTGCTAAGGCCAAACCTCCAGCAGAGTTAGAAATTAATTGTGTTCTAGGTAGCCTCTGCCCTGTACTGTTTTTCCATAATGGAATATAAGCAACTATGGGAAATGTGTGGTCCTAATTTCATCCCCCCAAATTTTTGTGTGCAACTTGCATAAGGAACTATCTCCTGTCCTGCCTATCTGCTTCCCACTCTTCTTTTCTTTCTCTCCAAAACAAAGCAAAATGAATGAAAATGGCAGAACACTTTCCCATTGTTTCCCCGTTATCACACTGAGCATAGTATTATTAGCCTCATGATTCGGTTCAGGAAGAGCATCAAGTAAAAGATTTGAAGAGCTCCATATGTTTAGTCTGTCAAAGACAAGATCGAATAGCATTCTATTATAAGTACCTAATGTACTTTAATCCAGCAGAATCTAAATATGAATCAATATCTGGAAGTCAAATTTGGACAAATTCAAATGAGACATAAGACTTAAAGATAATGATTTATTATTTGTGCAGATTACCACATGAGAAAGTGAATCCTTTATCTCAAACGCGAGTGCCTTTCTGGAAGACATTAGGAAAATACAAGATGCTGAGCCCAGGATTAGGTTATCTGGATCAATTTTTCTGTAAATCAGACTACACTATAGTTCTTTCATCCTCAAACTACAGGAATCTATTAATCTTTTGGTTTCAAAATATCTTTGTTCTGAAAATGAAGAATTCAAAGCAGAAAAATATGCAAAAAAGAAGGAAATGTGTAATTCTTACCACTCAAAGGAGGTAAGACACAAGAAAAAAAGATAACATTTTCTTCACTATGGAAACACAAATATACTGAAGAGGTCGAAGTATTGGTTGTTGTGAGATAGAAAGCAAAATTGGGGCATGAGGTCTCTGAAGTGAGTTGTTAAAATGTAGGGAAAAAAAGGTGAGAAAATTTAGGTGATTCTTTTGCAGACACAGTGTATAAAGACCCAAGAATTTGCTCATAGAATGCATCCTGCTAATGCCACAGGAGGGAGGCTGTAAACACAGACCAAAAGGCACATTTCTTGGGAAAGACCACAAAGTCCCCAAAGACCACTACTGAAAAACAGGCATGCAAGTACAATTTGAAGAGCAATGTTGTAAGAAAGCAAAATGCAAGATGATGAAAAAACAAAATTGAAATATTCCAAAAGTTGACTTAGCAGCTAATAGATTTATGCCATTTCAGAAGTCTGAACTGATTTTAAAACCATTCTGTTCTGTGATTCTGGAAGGACAATGGTGTGAAGCTGTTGGTGACCATTTTCCAATTTGGGAATATTTTCTGTTGCTAAGACACTAAAGTGTTTTACTGATTGCCTTAAATTTGTTATCAACAAGTATTAGAAATTAATGCATAAACTGACTGATTCATTGGGGGATATAGAAATCAATGCTACAACCCTGAGGACCTACGTATGGGGAGAGCTGTCTTGGGAAAGGATAGCTGTAAAGTCAGAGCCACTTTTCTGGTTGCTGAGAGAATTAAGCAGGTGATTTGGGTGTGAAAGCCTTATTTGAATTCAGCTCTCTACCATGCAAAAATCCGCATATGAGAGAACAATTTCAATTCCTTTTACCATTAACTTGGAGACAGGCACTGTGATGAGTCCCTGCTTACATAAATACCTGGAAAAAGAAAAGATAAGTTGTGTCCAAGAATGGTCTCTGTCTTTTTGCTGACTCCAGAGTCCAAAGATAAGGAATTATGTAAGATGAATTCTGCCTTTAGCCTCAGTGTATTGGTTCCTCATATAGATAATAGTACTTCTTTATCTCACAGAAATATCACTAGGACGCGTTCACTAACAACTATGGGAATATTACTGAGCTGTGACATGGTAACCCAGGGTCATGTTGTCACTGTGAAGAGGAAGAAAACCAGAACTTGTAGTTCTTAGAATGGATGCATCACTTTCAGGTCATTGTTCTATATACCTGAAGTCTTCTGACCTATAAATTATGAGATTATATAGTCTCATCTATCTTGAGTGACTCT
Source organism: Crypturellus undulatus (assembly GCA_013389825.1). Taxonomy (NCBI): domain Eukaryota; kingdom Metazoa; phylum Chordata; class Aves; order Tinamiformes; family Tinamidae; genus Crypturellus; species Crypturellus undulatus. The sequence goes on along the minus strand of VWPW01006329.1, from coordinate 151,615 downwards.
TTTAAGAAAGCTGAAGACAGCTGGTCTCTGTCCTCAAATTCTGGTACATTTTTGCTCTCCCTTCGATGAATGTAAAGAAGACGGGGCCAAACTCTTCTCAGCAGTGGCCAGTGACAGGACAAGGGGTAAATGGGTACAAGTTGAAATACAGGAAGCTCCATCTCCATGAGAGGAAGAACATCTTTCCTGTGAGGATGACAGAGCCCTGGCACAGGCTGCCCAGGGAGGCTGTGGAGTCTCCTTCTCTGGAGATCTTCCAAACCCGCCTGGATGCCACCCTGTGCCATGTGCTCTGGGTGTCCCTGCTGGAGCAGGGGGTTGGACTAGATGATTTCTAGAGATCCCTTCCAACCTCAACCATTCTGTGATTCTGTGAACATTTTTCCTCTTAGGGTAGTCTCAGTCCTCTCGGATATTGTTTTTTCTTTCCCTGAAGTAAGTTAGGTCTCATTTACCAAGGCTGAGCAGCTTCAAGAGGACTTCCCAAAGTCCTGGGACACCACAATCTGCTACTGAATGATAATGGGGCTTAGAAATGTACATTTACCTTCTTTCGGCCTCTTGTTTTTCTTTTTTTTTTTCTAAGAAAAAAGCTACAGTGGTTAGTCAATAATGGGGATCTTGAGGATTGTTTCCATTGAAAGAGGAAATGTGCTAGAGTCGGGTAGTTTGTTGAAATGCTGGTTATTTACAAAGTATGTAAGGAGTCCTGCTTACCTGAACTCAGCATGAACAGACAACAGGAGGCAGTTTCATTTCTCATTTCAAGACTCTTTTCAGTCAACACAGTCCACAACGCATGCACTTTTTAACTTGGTCTCTCTCTCTCTCCCCAACTTCATCTTAGCAGCAGGTGACAAGTAATTTTCAGTGTGTCCTCATTTCTGTTTCTCTCAAATAGGACACACATAATACCCAATTGGTTTTAGTTCAATCCCTTGGTCCTTTTGTTCTTTTCAATTGCATTCAGGTTGGGTTTAGATGAGAGCTATAATTATTTCTCCTATTAGGAAAAGGGAAAAAAAAGGGCATTTTTTTCACCATTTCACTGAACAGGAGGCAATATGCTCACCAGTTTAAATGCAGAAAGGTGACTGCATATAGATCAGAGACAAGTCATGCCTAAGAACATCTTACATGAAGCTTCTTCTGACTCTTCCCTTGACTTGCTGGCATGTGTGATGGCAAACTGCTAATAATTTTTTTTCCTACTATTGATGTAATCCAAGTCACGCATTTCGTTTTCTGAAAGCCATGTCATAGCAGTTTGTGTCCACTTGGGTGCAAGAGGCGCAATAAAAAAATTCTCCCAAATATGAAAGTGTGTGTTTATGAAAATGATGAGCTATTGCTAAAGAACTCATGCACTCTCTTTTCTATACCAAACAGACAAGTTTAATTTGTCAAGGTAGGCATGGTGTTTTCTTAGAAAAATAAATCCAGTGAAGCAATCTAAGGTGAGAATTCATTTAGCTGATCAGAGCAGTGAGCATTATTCTGTGCAGCAAGTGGAAGCAAATGCTTGCTCCAAAACTAAGACCATTCATTCTCAGGTGACATAAGAACTTAGAAGGGTTTGTGGGACTGGTATGGCTTATACTTGACTTCAACCTGAGCCTGAACATCTAGGCCATCATTCTGGAAGGTTAAGTATGATGTACAGCTAGTCAGTGGGCAGAACCTCAGTAAACCATATTCTAATATAAGGCAGTGCAAAAGAACACATACGCAAAAGCTTAAGTTCAGTTCTTGTCTGAGCAAAAATCACAGCCTTTTTTATTACTTATTTTCCAGGTTAGCTTTCAAGTAAGTTGTTTCCTGTCAAACTGAGCAACCACTTTTTGAAAGGACCTCTTAAATTAGACCAGTGACAGAGTAGAATAATGCTGAAGTGTCCAAATACCATTTTTAGAAATCAGGTCAGAGAAATCCTGAAGATGGGTCAAACAATAGAAAGAAGACATGAGAACAAAAAAAAAAAAAAAAAAAAAAAAGGATGGATGTCTTTCCTCTTCTCATTTAGCTTGAATAAGAAATGGGGGTGGGGGGAGAAGGAGAGAGGAAGACAGAACTAGAACAAAACTATTTCAGGCTCCTTTATGACTGACAATCTTTATTATTTACATATAAAACCAGACTGGACAAAGCGCTAAAAATACTCTGTATCTCATTGGGAACAATCCTACAGCAGCAGGGAAATGCAGCAGTTGACATAAGTGGCCTTTTTCTATCATTAGCCTCTATGATTCCATAACCATTTCATCCACAGCATGTATGCTTCTCACAAGTCTCTCTGTAATAATAGTACCAGAAATACAATCCGCTACAGTTTTCTACACTACTGAGGAATGGGCTCTTTTAAATGCCTGTCATATTGGTCAGGACATTGATGACAGACACCCTGATGCTCCTCTCTATTCCACCGGTTTTATACTAGCATAATTGAAGTGGCACAAAAGTACAAGCAGAAGATCTCCTGCGGGTTTGGGGGTGATTTTTACAGACAAGAACAGTTGATATATCACATTATAAAACTCCTGAAGAAGATGACCACCATTATCTGCCATTGATATACACATTAATCAGCTTGTAAACAATTGTTCTGACTTTTCTCCCAGATCTCCAAATCTGGAAGTTGCCAAACTCAATTATACTCAAGACATTTTGTCAGCATTGCAGCAGAAATGGTATTTTTATGGGACAGACTCCCTGACCTGATGATATTAGGGCTCTTTTGTAAGAAAACTACACTTCCGAATACTGTGGACAGTTTAAGTTAACATAAGTTTATTCTTTAAAACATTATCTGGGAAGATAGAGATTATAAAGAGAAACTACTGATTTTAAACTCCACCCAATATAGCATAAGCTGTGCTTCTCTTTTGGGGAAGTGACTTTACAAACAACTTCATCTTGTTTTAAATAAGTGGGTACTGTAACTGAAGTCAAAGTACTTAGGGACTTTGTTCCATTATTTTTTTTCTTTCAGGATCTTTCCACAGAAGTTATCTGAAGATCACCTATGATGTTGCTTTCTGGTTTACTGTATCATTAAAGAACAAAGGTAAATATTTTCTAGGTAGACACTCTTCTCCATTCATTCAACTTCTCATTGCAGATCTGCAGCATTGTTTCTTTCCCTCTGAGATTGGTGTGGGCAGAGTCCCTGGGGAGAGGGGGACCTCTGGCTTGGGCTCGCCTGCATTTCTTACTGCAGTTTCCCTTGCAGCACATCATCAAGTCCAAAGGGCAGTCCAAATAAAAATGTCTGTCTGTCTTAAAGTTTTAGATTACAATTCAACACCCCAGCAATTCCAAGTAGAAAAATCTTCTATTCACAGATTAGCCAAGAGTTCCTTTAGCCCTTTTTTCTACTGAAAAGGAGGGATTTGTTCATTACAGTTACAGTAGGTTGCCCTGAACATATTAATCATGAACTCACTGTGGTGTTTTCTGACCCAGTTGTACCAGAATCTTGAGAGTTCCTCATGAAAGCTTCTTACTCAAGCTGTCTAGACTGTGAAGTTCAGCATTCAACTTGATGGATGATTATTGCATCTTTACTTGCACGGACTGGTATATCAAATGCCTGCCACTTCCTTCACTGACTTCTCAGATTCCTTGCACTCATTGTGCCATAACTTCAGAGCAGGAACACCGGCTTGGGCAAAAATCTAAAAATCTTGTTGTACAAACTGGAATATAAAGTGATAACTTCATGAGGTGTGTTTATATTTTGGATAAGTGAATGCGAGAGGAAGCAACTGCGTGAGCATGGGACAAGTAAATTATTAAAGTCAACAGTCCAGAAACAAAGCAGAGTTGCCAAATCTCTGGAAGAAGCTAAACTGAATTATCCCGCTTCATCTTAAACAACAACAATGTGAGGTTTTGTGAATATTACAGAGTAACAGATTTTGACATGAGATTTTAGGCTATCACAAGAAAAAAAAATCTGCTCAAATTCATCCTCACTTTTGTTATTTAGCAACCTGCCAATTACATAATAGAATGAAATCGGTCATTCAGCTTTTGTTTAACACTTTGGTTTATTTACATTTTGCATAGGTGCCCAACATCATAGGAAAATTATGATAGAAATCCACATTATTTTTATTACAAGATCTTAGATAATGAGGGGATCTTGGTGATATTGTCATAGGAAAGCCAGAGGGTTTTTTTTTAATGGCTTTCTAAACTAATGAGGTTTGTGCATTCCCACTGTATGTGTATTTGTAATTATGTGCAAATATTACTTTTTGATCTTATCCTTCAGTTAAAATAATCTAACAGGAAGAGGAGAAAAGATGTCAAAGATGTGAATTTCAGTCAAATTTCATTAAAGCAGACAGGAAAGAAAGAACTAATTAAAATCCGCATAGGAGAAATGAGAAAACAAGAGAAAGAGAGAATTTGAGAGAGAGAGAGAGAGAGAGAGAGAGATTTATGGATGTCTAGCTATGGAAAAAAATTTCAGCTGCAGTTCGTATCTCTGTAGAAATCAAGCTGACCAAACTCAAAACAAAACCCATGATATACTAGGCTTCCTCTGTTCCAAGGCTTGGGTAGCAATTTAGGGTTTTTTTTTTGTTTCTTTATGAAATGATATTTTCTTGCACAGTATTCCTTACACACATTCCTCAGCTGCATATAAATGGGCTTTAAACAAGGAGAGGCTGGAATATTCAGAGGGAATATCTAGAAGTGAGAGAAGGGTTTCGCTTCACCATATAACTTTCCTTGCCATCTAGAGAAAACATTGTTAGAAAAGCAAGAAAGCATGACACAGCAAACCACAGTATTTTTCCTTCTGAGTACTTCAGACATACAGATGATTTCTTGCCAGATAGCAAGTGAGATTATATCAGTTCCAAACAACTGACTCAAAAGAAAAAAATCAGGTACCTCTCGGAATGAAAACTGCAGAGATTATTTTGCAAAAGTAAGCTTTCTCTAGGATGACAAATGTTTATGCCAAATTTCAGTTTCAAATGCTTGTGTCTGTGTGTGAGTGAGTATGTGTGACATCATTAATCCTTGAAAACAAGGATCCATAATAATGGAGTTATCGACATTTCCTTGGCTCTAGCATTGCAAATGTGATGCTAAGGACAGGAAACATTCCACTGTTTGATGAAAGGGGGTCTTGCTACAATTAATAATCATTCTCTGTGAAGAAGATGCTTTCCATCATCTGTTTCTTGATGACTACAATAAATGACTCTACCTTATTTTTATATATTAGCTCTATACTAAAGAGATGAAAAGATATATTGATTAGTTTACAAGGTAATGCATAGCCACAATAATGAAATTACCAAGTATGTATGCACCATAAAGAAACATGTTTTAAGCAGTGCTGTGAAGCAGAGGTTCACAAATGCACTTGTTACATTGTTTAATGTAAAAGGCTCCATTTCTTGTGCTGTACCTGAATTGCTTCAGAAACAGATATCCACATGTGGGCAGAGGATGAAATCAGTATTTGTTTGTTATCGTAAAATAACTGTATAAGCAGAGCAGTGTTGGTGCCATCTGAGTATCCTGCGTTTTCCTAAGCAATGTTAGAAGGAACAACAACCCTGGGAATGTCCTTATTTCTCAAACAAGCCTGATTCAATGCACCCTGAAGTGGTATAGGTGCCAATCTGTCAGCTCAGCACCATCCTCCTTGAGGGTAACAGCTCGGACCAAAGGCGAAAGTGATACAGTTCAAGTAAATCCAAGGTGCTAAATCTTCACCAGCAGGAGCACGTTGGCGCAGCTGCACAGCTTCCCATCCAGAGCCAGCAGCACTGCTAGCATCTCTGCAGCGCGCTCCAGTCAGCGATTGCCTCTGGCACGCTCGCGACCGTGCGTGGTGAGGGCATTTAGCCCTGCAAGCACCCCGGGGGCAGCAGGCAGCAGCATGCGCTGACGTGGGGAGCGCTGGCAAGGAGGTGGCAGGAAGCAGATTGACCCATGCATGCAAACCATGGGTGAAGAATAACTCATGCAAGAGGTGAAAATTAACTGAGGTTGTACCACCTGCTGATTTGGGTCTTTGCAGCAGATAATCCTGAGCTATTTGGAAATTCAGAACAAGGAAGTGTGTCAACTTCTTTACCCATATGCTAGCAGCACAGTTTCCTTACCCATATGCTAGGAACAATTTCCTTTTGCTGTATCTGTTCTACTCTTCTGAGAAAATCTAACCCCCTTTTCATGAACTGGGTCTGCTGCAATTACCATGTCTCTGCCACAGTCTGATGGCAGAGGTCAGGACTGATCAAGAGCGACACACTGGTGTGGATCACTGTTAAAACCTTCCTTCCCCTTCCCATTCTCCTCCCCTTCTCCTTCCTCTTCTTCTCTTTTCCTTGGCCCTGCCTTTCCCCTTGTCTTTCCCTTCCCCTTCCCTGTCATTGCAATCCATAATTTAAGCAGATCTTACTATTCTTTTTTTTCCAAAAAGTCTTCAACAGCATAGCCAGAGGCATCTAAACTGTTAGTAAACGTGCTAACTCATGAAGAGTAGCCACAACTGTTCAGAAAGAGCAGCTATGCAACCCTTCAGTCTACAAGCAAGATGAATCCAGAACCTGCTTAGCAATAGTATGTATAAATAAACAAACAGTTGGTGTATGGAGTTGGAGGAGTAAAAGGTTAGCAGGAGGAGAGTTGAAGAGTTTGAAGAATTTGCCATGATGCTGAAAACATTTGAAGTTTCCTGTTTCATTTTTAAATAGTCATGATAAGAAAACACCAGAAGAGGAAAGTCTGGACAATTCATAACATCTAAGCAGAGAAATGGTTAATTTAAGCCATGCAAATACCTCTTTTAGCTGTAGTTACAAGCAGACAGATTGCTTTTGAAAATTTTCTTTTCCATTTTCTTCTTGGTCCATAAACTTTTTTTTTATATTCTGTGGTCTGAATAAGAATGGTCTCCTTTGCTATGAACAGAAGTATCTAGGAAAATGCTTTCCCCCTTTCTGTTCCCTCTCACTGCAGAATTGTGATCATTCTGCCACATGGAAGGCATTGTCTGCTCAGGTGCAACATGAGATAGTGCAACACCAGACAAAGAGCAAAAATAAAAACTGAGAAGGTTAATATCTGCCAGGGACTGTGTTACCAATTCTGTAACAAGGACAGAGCTCCCTAACCAGGACCCGGCCTTGGAAGATTGTCATTAGTACTTGCCTGGAAAGCAGATTTGACTCTCTGACCATTCTTCTCTGGCAATCTACACCGAAGATTTACAGCAAGTTTTACCTGAGCAGGAACCCTCCACTGCACAACAGCAATCTCCATTTGCAGCCAAATGACCATACCAGGAAATACGATTTAGCAGGCTATCTAATGACAGCATCAGCAAGGATGTGTCATTGCTACTTTCACAAGGTATCATGGAGCCTTGTACAAAATCATGTGAGAGTGAGTGAGAAATCAGCTGAATCTAATAAGAAACAATGGAATAATTAACATGAACTCTATGAGGAACTGTTTGTCTCTAAAGACACGTGCTGGGTTTTCAGTTTAGCAGCTTGTAATTCAAGCAAGTCCTACTAAAGCTTCACAGTCTCCGCAGAACACACTGTAAAAAGCTTTATTTTCCTCATACTATCATTATAATCCATAATTTAAGCAGATCTTGCGCTTTTTTTAAAAAAAAAAACTTCTTCCACAGCATAGCTAGAGGCATCTAGACTGTTATTAGGCATGCTAGCACAGAGGAGCCACAACTGCTCAGAGAGAGCAGCTACATAGCCCTTCTGTTTGCAGGCAAGATGATTCAGAGTCCATTTAAAGGGTGAGAAAGCATGCAGATAATAACAGATTTCTGGTGAGACATGGAAAGCATCAGTGAAGCAAGTTCTGCAAAGAATGCCAGACTCATTTTGGGAGGTTTTCCTGGAAAGTTGCTTTGTCTTTCAGAGATATACAGATAAACCCAGCACTGGCAGGCGGTGTGGAATCTCACCCACACCCTGACGTTGCATTGTATGCAATGGGAAGTCCCAGGCAGCAGAGAGAAGAGAGGAAAAGAAGCATCAAGCTGCCTGCTGCTGCAGAAGTTGGTCCAATACGACATGAGGCACTGCTGCTAACACAAGTCAGACTGTATTCCTTCTGCCCCAGTCATCCACCCCTGAGCATGGTAAATATTCTACTCTTTCTCTAATTCCAAGGAATTGTTTGCTAATGAACTACTGACAGATCAGTGAGAATATTTTTTTTCTCTTCTTCTCTTTGCTTTTTTTTTTAAAATCCCTTTACGAAGCAACAAACATCATTCTTTCATCCATTTCTCTGTAGTCTAAGGAAGTGTGAGCATCCACTTGTCAATTTAAACAGCCTTTTTCCAACTAGAAAAACAGTATGCTGTTATGTGTTTGCTATATGTTGCTATGTGATATGCAGTAACATTGCATGTGATATGCAGTAATGTCTTGGGCACTCGGAGGCTGCACACCAGGTCTGTGCTGTACAACCAATAGCAAACAAAAGAGCAGCACAGTTATAGGGCAAGGATATGTAATCATTGTAGCCCCGTTTTTACTGTAAATCTATGTAGGAAAAGACCAGTTCATAGGCCAAGGGAGACTGGACTAACTAACTGGAGAGCTGCACAACAAATGCACTGCCATTTTTATTTCTAATTTTTTTTTAGGTGTCTACAGTCACATTCATTTTTTTTTTCTAGGACTGCCATAGTTGGGGTTGAAAGAGACCTCTGGAGATTATCAGGTCCAGGATTATAACCAGGATTATCAGGTCCCCCTCCTCGAGCAGGGTAAGCTACAACCTACAACCTCTCTGTGTAATGTATGCCAATACTCTGTCACCTTTGCAGTAAAACGCCTTTTCGTATGTTCAAATGAATCTTCCTATTTTTCGATTGTACCCACTGCTTTTCACTGTCACTGGGCACCATTGAGAAGAGTCTTCCGTCCTCTTAACACCGTCCCTTCAGCCCTTCCTCATAGGAGAGAGGCTCCAGACCCTTTATCATCTTTGTGCCCTTCACTGGATGAGTTCCACTAAATCCAGGTCTTCCTTCCACTGGGGAACCCAAAACTGGACACAGCACTCCAGCTATGGCTTCAGCAGTGCGGAGTAGAGGGGAAAGGCCACCTCCCTCAACCTGCTGGCAATGCTCTGCCTAAGACAGCACAGAATACTGGTGGCCACCTTGGCCATGAGGGTGCATTGAGGGCTCATGCTCATCTTCTCCACCAGGATCCCCAGTTCCTTCTCTGCAAAACTGCCTTGTGCATGGGATTAGTTCTTCCCAGGTGCAGGGCTTGGTATTTTCTTCTGTTGAACATGAGGTTCCTCTCTGTCCATCTCATCAGTCTGTTGAAGATCCTCTCAATGGCAGCACAAGCATCTGATGTATCAGCCACTCTTAGTTTCATCCGCAAACTTGCTGAGGGGGCACTCTGTTCCATTCATAGAATCATAGAATCATAGAATGCCTAAGGTTGGAAGGGACCTCCAGAGGTCATCTAGTCCAACCCCCTCTGCACATGCAGGGCCGCCTAGAGCACGTGGCACAGGGCTGCATCCAAGCGGGTCTTGAAGATCTCCAGAGAAGGAGACTCCACAACCTCTCTGGGCAGCCTGTTCCAGTGCTCTGTCACCCTCACCGTCAAGAAGTTCTTCCTTAAGTTCCCGTGGAACTTTTTATGCTTCAATTTATGGCCATTTCCTCTGGTTCTGTCAGTGACCACCAGTGAAAAGAGGCCAGCCCCATCCTCCTCA
>VWPW01006329.1:118736-141415 GCA_013389825.1 Crypturellus undulatus | reverse complement strand
AGGTCCCTCTGGATGGCAGCACAGCCCTCTGGAGTATCCGCTACTCCTCCCAGTTTGGTATCATCTGCAAACTTGCTGAGGGAGCACTCTGTGCCTTCATCCAGATCGTTGATGAATAAATTGAACAGGACTGGACCGAGGACTGACCTCTGGGGCACTCCGCTCAACACAGGCCTCCAACTAGACTCTGCACCGCTGATCACCACCTTCTGAGTTCTGCCATCTAGCCAGTTGCCAATCCACCTCACCGACCACTCATCCAGCCCACACCTCTGGAGCTTGTCCAGGAGGATGTTGTGAGGGACGGTGTCAAAAGCCTTGGTGAAGTCAAGGTAGATGACATCCACCGCTCTCCCCTCATCTATCCAGCCAGTCATCCCATCATAGAAGGCTATCAGATTAGTCAAGCATGATTTCCCTTTCGCAAATCCATGCTGACTAGTCCTGAGCACCTTCTTGTCCTCCACGTGCCTGGAGACAACGGCCAGTATGAGCCGTTCCATCACCTTTCTGGGGACGGAGGTGAGGCTGACCGGCCTGTAGTTGCCCGGGTCCTCTTTCTTGCCTTTTTTGAAGACTGGCGTGATATTGGCCTTCTTCCAGTCCTCCAGCACCTCCCCCGTTCTCCAGGATCTTTCAAAGATGATGGAGAGTGGTTATTATTCCAGGTTATTAATGAAGATGGCCCAGTATTGAGCCTTGCGGGACACCATTAGTGACTGGCCTCCAGATAGCTTTCCTATCATTGATCACAACACTTTTAGCCCAGCAGTTCAGCCTGTCTACTTCACTGGCTACTTTTCTGTCTACTTCATTGACAATTTATCTAGCCTGCACTTTATCAGCTTTTCTGAGAGCATGTTACATAGAACGTTTCAAAAGAGGCTTTTTCATGCCTACAGAGGCCTGCTCTCATCTTCAGCATTGGAGTTACCGAGGATGGGCACAATATCTGCTTAGTATCCATATTTCCCAGATATGATTTCTTTCTCTGCTCAGAAACCTTGTCCAGACTGCATCTGAAGAATGTCCACTTGACCTAGACTGCTAGATGTCCATCAGCCCAGAATGAGTACAGAACAGAAAATGAGACAAGAACAACAAAACCCACATACATGTCAGCTGTATCTCTTCCAAACACAGATGGACTGGATGCATATTCCCTTGAAAAACATATTCATCTTTATATCTCAGTTCAAATGACTTCTATTACAAATTGGAGCTATTTTACAAATTCACCCCTGGTCAGAAATCGGGTACATTTTGCTTGTAGGCTTCTGTTTGTGAGCCCTGATAGGCAGATTAATGTGTTTTGATTGGCAATTAATGTCTTTTGTTTGTTTGTTTGTTTTGTTTTCTTTTCTGATATCAAGGTCCTATAGAGCTAGAAGTAACACAGAAACATAGGCAGTGGTTAGTATGCAAAAATGAGGCTTGCAATACATGTAAGGGATGTCTCAGTGGAAAGAGAAGAACAGACCAACTTTAAATTCAGTGCAGACAGTGACTCAGAAATGCAGGAGCGGGAACACAGATCGAGGAGATGTGGGTTTGCAAAACGTTCTCTGGAACAGCAAAACACACCACCTGAGAGACTCAGTTTCCAAATAATCTGCAGTTTAAATAAGCTGTCCTAAGATTGGATGATATGTTTGCAGTAGAACAGATGCTTTCTGGGAGAATGTAGCTATCACTGTACTGAAGCAGAAAAGCAGCCATACTGATAAGGCAACAAAAAACTTCTCCCAGTATAACAATACAAACCCAAACCAGAGGAGATTAATTTGTTTCTCCCGATTTCCATGTTTTTCTCTCTTTCTTTTCTCTCATTTTCCGTGTATATTAGACAGACTTTGTTTTTATCGTTCATGTTTTAATGACATGTAAAATGTGCAAATTAAGGGTATAATTGACATACAAATGGCAGATACCAAAGCCAGGATGAAAAGAGTTCCTAAAAACTGCTGATTTCATAGATCCTTGCTGTTGCACTTTGTTTATTTGCTTGTTTTTGAGTACGACATAGTGGATTCTGGCAAGAATTCCCCCAAACTGATTTTTTTTATGATTTGAAACTCTCTGTATGTTCTTTATGTCAGAATCAATAGACCAGATTACATGAAAAAATGTGTTACAGCAATCAGTTCAGATGATAGACCAATTTGTATGCAAGTGAAACAGATCAGTCCTGTAAAAATGCTTGCCTAGTGTCCAATGCTTTGTAGAGATATTTTCAATAAAGACATCTTTAATAAAAAGGAAACGAATTATATAACAGCTTTGGATTCAAATGGAAGGCAAATTTGTTGAGAGAGAAGTGAGGAAAAGAATTTTCACTTCAATTAAAGCCTGACTGCTTTTATACAATTGTTGATGCAGTATGGATGTTTCAGAAAGGAATATGATTTATTTTTAAAAGCAGGATTGTTTGCTCACATCCTGTTTGTCCATGCAAATATATCAAGGAAAAATGCCTAATTTTAGGACAGCTTCTCTTCTCAGACATAAAGAAATGATGTATATCTTCAAGCTTGTATTGCTGTACATCCAGAAGATTTTATCTTCTTGCCAGCTGATTCTAAATCTCAATGCCTTGCTAGTGTAGTATTTCTAAAAACTACCAGTCTTTCCATCTGTAAACTCCTGCCCTCATTTCTGTCATTTTAGAAATATCTGATCAGAAAAGGGAGATGAGAATAAAGCTGGGAAAAGTTTTACTTGCACTCAGTAATTCTTTGATTCATCAGTGTTCAGAGTCAGGCACAGGCCTTATCCAGTTTGACACAGATGTGACTGCACTAAATTTTACTTCTTATGTGCAAGAAAAGGTGTATGATGGCCATTTCTTTTAAAAAAGAACCCCAAATGTTGCTGGTTGCTGGTGTGGGGGGTAGAATAGCTGGGTTACAGAACTGTCTGCTGTGAAATTCCCTTCTCCTTTCTGTTGCAGATACCCACAAGCTGGGACCCTACCTAAGGGCAATTATAAATATTAACTGTGAAATACTTACACCATCAGGAACAAAACCACAAAACTAAGACATTCCCACCACAATGAGAAACCCAGATGATGGAAGCAAAAGAAGTGTTGTCATCAGTCAACATCAGCCAGATCTAGGCTTGTGTATTTGTGAGATCCAGGAAATGGATGACCTTTGGTGTGACATACACTTAGTCACTAATACACTAAAAAGTCATCCAGCCCATTTCTGCAACACTCCCAAACTATTGCAATTCCAAAAAATATACATACTTTTGTGTAACAATCTCCCTCAGACTTCTTTTTCTTTTCCCCCAGGTTTTGTCCTTTTCAACCTGGAACTAAAAACCCCAGACAATAACATGAGAAAAGCAATCATTAGGGATGCATTTAATTAACCTCTAACATTTAGACTCACCTGTACAAGCGTATTTATTTCTGGCGACAAAGTTGCCAGTGACATATGACAATATAATATAGGTCTGTGTGGAACAAAAAGAAATGAAAGTCTAAAACGAGCAATCAAGCTCTCAGTGAGAAACGGGTGAGGTAGTTTGGAAGATGAGATCAACAAGTTGTCTTTTGACATTGCAGGATCATTTTAGTGAGCTATTTCTTTATCGGGGAGAACCGGAAAAAATTCAAATCTTCATAGTGACCATCAGCAAAGAAGAATATGCTTTTACTAAAAGTATTTATTATCCTCTTCTGATGCTTTGCTGCTTCATCAGATTCAAGTCCACAAGAAGGTCAAGAGGGCCAAATCTGACACCAGTTTCACAAAAATGAGTCTGGAGAAACACCCTCTGATTTCATCTTACAAAAGAGTTGTTACTACAAACCCTCAAACTCCTGTTTTGGTCATCTGTGCAGTAACTTATGTCAAAATATTGCCAATACACACTTGCTTGTTCTTTTATTCTAATAGACCTTGAGAACATCAGATTTTTACTGATAATTAAAGTTAGTCATACATTTTTGCCATAGAATGTGCCCATCATAAAATTATGCCTCTAAAAACATGAACATCTAATTTTGGCATTTCAAAGGGGGAAAAAAACCTAAAAGGTTCATTTTACCAAGGTTTATTTCTTCATTTTGACCTGTAGGTATATTGCAGTTTACTCTTTTTATGATAGTAATAAATTTAAAGATCAAAATAAAAAGTTGCAGCATTATCAAAACTGATACCTGATATTTCTCACATAACCTAAAGAAGTATTGTGTCAATGATTTAAAACTATAAAGTTTTACTGTGATTTGGAACAAGAAGAATCATTGGCACAATATTGCAATATTCTCTCAGAGAATGATCCACATTAATCACAATGGCAGATAAATATTTTTCAGGAACAATCTCTATTGTGGCTTGCTGATCATAGAAGACACAAAGATTAAATGCCATGCCTAAGCCCTTTTAATAAGTAATTTCAAATTATTACAAATACTGAAATTAAAAAATCAGATTTGAAATCCTGGGTTTGGGAGGAACTTCAGAAGAACTGTTGAGATGCAGAAACAAATACTTTATGTTCCACAGATAGTGCTGACATTACGATGCAATCGTTTGATGTGACAGGGATCAGATGCATTCCCAAAAGCAGCTCGTCAGGCTTGCAGTCCTGGAGCAGTCGTAAAAATAAGATGTCTCTTGAGAGAGACCTTTCAAAGATAAGGCTAGAGAGAGAAGGGCCATGTGGTTTACAACACTCTTGGATAAATCCAAAGTAACCCCCACTCCTCCCATGATGCACCAAGGTCATTCATAAAGTATCTGGTTTCTTCATGAGAAAGAACAAAAGTGTTGTGCTATGGAAACAAAACAAGGAGAAAATATTTGGAGAATATTTATATATATATTTTCTAGAAAATTGTGTTCCCTATTGAAATACCTTCACAAGAACATCTTTTAAATTAAATTTGGTCTTGGTGTTCGGTTATTTTTGACACTCTGCTCCAACAACCGCCACTTCCCAACCCTCTCCATCCTATCCCATCAGCTTCTGTCCAGCATTGGCATTGAAATAATGTCTCCAGGACACACGTCATGCACTTGGAAGATCCTGGTTTCCTGGGGGCTCTGAGGTCTGCTTTCGGTTTGCTCACAGAAAACAGGAACCCCACAGGAGGATGGATTTTGGCTGAGGGGCTGCCCTTCCACATCCAGCCTCTTGTCAGAAGGACTGCAAACACTTTATGGAAGATTTACACAGCCTTGTCAGTTTGTGCCTTTAAGGTATCTGGTGTTTAGTCACAAAATTGCAGGAAGGAGGCCTCTTAGGCTTAATTTCTGCCAAGTTTGCTGCAATTAGTGGAGGTGCTCCTGGTTCTCAACATCTGTGCAAAGCAAATCCTGGGCTTGAATTTTCTGTTCTTCTTCCCTCCCTTGCCCACCTTCTCCCTAGGATGTCCTCCTTCTCCTCCCTGCCTTCCCACAGCACAGAGACCCTGCCGTGGCGAGTGCTGCTGGGAGCCTCCAGTGTGGCACTGCTGCTGGAGCACTGGTGGTCGTGGCGGTGGTGGTGGTGGTGGTGGTACCATCTGGGAGCCCCAGGCACTGCCTTCCTCTCTCTGCTCATTACAGGAGCAGGGTGCGGCAGAGAGGCCTGAAGCTTTTGATCTGAGATCAGAGGTGAGGGAGGAAGAAGGCTTCGCTTCAGTTCGCCTGCCAGCCAGGGTGGTTAATCTCTACTTGCATCTGCAGCAATAAAAATCAGCATTTACATAACACTGTTCACTTTGGAAGATCTCTGCAGGCACGAGCTAACCGTGTCCTGACTGAAGGTGGGGAAGATCCCAGACCCTTGCCCTGTGCCAAGACTTCTACAGCCACATAAGACTCTCAAATTTGATATGCCAGTGGTCCCAAAGAAAGCCTCAAGTATTTGTTGTTGTTGCAAAAAAAGACAAACTGTATTGTTGCTTCTGCTCTTTTAAAAAGTGATAGATATTAAGTTCTGGCTTCCTTATTTCTGTTCCAGGGTTTCTCAGAGGGCTGGGAAACTTGGGGAGTCACGTCACAAACATCAAGAAGCAGAATCCTGAGCAATGGGAATATATTTCATGTGAAATGCTGCTCTTTTTAACATCTCTTCAGCACAAATGCATGTAAAAACACTCAAGGGACAAACTCTCTTCATGGAAATTTCAATATTGCTGCCTTTCTCTGAAGGAAAGAAAGGATTTCTTTCCAAAGCGGGAAGAAAAAATGTGTGATAATCTGGATCTTTCTAAAGGAGAAAAATTAACAAAAAATGATCCTATTTCAAAAGGCATGTTTAAAAGATTAACATTGTTTAGTATGTGGTATGTATGATAAATTGTTAAATACATACAGAATTATCAATTTGAATAAACCTATCTACCTGCATAAAATATATCACTGTGTCAGCATAGATATATACAGAGATATAAAAAGATATACCTTCCAGAAGGGTTAGAGAGCAGTGTGATGCATCATAGGACATGACTAAAAAAGCTAAAACCTGGGATTAAAACCTGACTCTTCCTCTGATTTTTGGCATCACCTAGTATAAATTGCTTCATTTCTCCTCCCTTCTTTGTCTGCTTAAACTGTATCTCTAGGGACTTTTTATCACCATGTGTTTGCACAAAGCTATACACATCTATATCTCTATAGAAATTAAGGTGCTGCCATCATAATCCACAGTGGTTTAACCCAGTTCCATTGTGGGGGACTGTCTGTAAACCAAAAGAGATAAGTACATTCCCTATAGACCTAACTGCTTCCAGATTGTAAGTCTAACAGTTTCAGTTCTCTCTAATTTACAAATGACTGTGCTTTGAAATGTCGAATTTCAGATACATTTAAGTAAGAAAATTATGCCTAGGTAAGTTCTAGAAACAAATAGCAAATGTTCATAGCCTTACTGCCTTACAGAACTTCCCATTCTGCACCTCAGATCTGATAAGTAAGTTTTACTGGTAAGTAAAAAATTTTTTTAGGAGACCAACATGTAAAGGTTCACGTCTGAAGGTACCTATAAAGATGAATGGTTTTGCAGAAAAAAAAATACATGGTCCTGGCCAGAAGAAATCAAGACTGATTTAAAGAACTGCTAGTGAGAAAGGTGTTTCACTCTGACAGAAGACTTTTACTTGTAAATCTTAGGAACGTGATTGAGTAGAATTCCTCACCAGCTATTATCTAAGTAGTAGACTAATTTAATGAATGTCATAGGGAGAGAAGGTAAGAAGGAGTGTACATGTGTGGCGCACTCTCACTGAGACGGCAAAAGAAACACGCTGGGGTTCCCCTACCCCTACTTGTTCTAGTGGACAAGTGGTCTCCAGACTCACGTTTTCATGGAAGAGATTTGGTGACAGTGCTCACCTCACTGCTTCCAACCTTTCTTCAGAAGGAAGACCCGTAGAGAAGTAGTCTTCCACCAGCAGGGCCAGACTTCTTACCTAAATACGAGCATGGAAGTAGTAAGGGAAGTAGGAAAGAGACTGTCATGGGTATATGAAACATTAATTTACAGTAATGATGTACTCACTGAAAGAATTTGCAAATGTGCAGATGCAGGGGGCATTTCTCCAGTAATTCTTTCTAAATGCAAAGAAAGCAAAGATAAAGAAGCATTTACACAGATGTAGACTGCCTGGCTATTTTCAGTCTCTTAATGGCTTAGATATTTGAATTCTTTTTGGTCTGGTTATGGATTTTATATAACTACTTCATAAATTCCTTCAATTATTTAAACTTTGTACTGTCAAAGACAGGGAAAGCAGAGTGAAATGTGTGTGCATATTTGTATGTGTTTTTGATGGAGGAATCAAATGTTTATTATGATTCAGACAGGATGCTTGTGAGAGCACAATAGAGCACAAAAATATATTATCTACAAATATGCTGTTCAGATCTAACAAAAGACAATTTATTTTGTGTATTGATAGCTCCCCTGAAAATATGAGAAGAATGCCTCTTCTCTATAAAATAAAGAAAAAACCCTATCAATGTGTTACTTCAAAACAGTGGTAATACATCACTAACTGAAGAACAGCATAGATCAATTTTTCCAAGATATATATAGGGACACAAACTGTTGCTAGTGCTGGACAACTCTGCTCTGCTCAAAATGTCATTTGCATTTGCTTTTTGGTTTGATTGAAACATCTTCTTGCCCCTTGGAACATCTCCTAACTGGTTTTCTTGCAGAGTAGCTATAACATAGCCAAATGACAAAAGCAAAACCAAATAAACAAACAGCATATTTAAGTATCCATGGACACCTTTATATGTACATGTGTGTTTTGAAATAACTAGGTGCAATTCCTCAATGTAACAGGTGATTAGAGGCTAAGATAACAATAGAAATGTGACATACACCGAAAGGAAGAATGCAACCTAATTTACTTTTTAAAATTTTATTATAGAAATGTTTTGTTTTGTAAAATAAATTTACTCCATAAAGCTTATATAGTGCTTTAAGAAGAGAGTGCATACCCTTTAACATCTCAAAACATTATGGTGGGTCTTAGTGTAAACAAAAGTACTCATCAAAAACTACATCCATATCTCAAGCTAATTCAAAAAGTCTACAACTACTTCTTAGATTATATACATTTAAATCATTTTAAGTACTTCCTTTCTCTTTGTAGATCTCAAACTGGCTACCAAATTTGTCAGACTCCAATCTCCTATCCTTTAGCAGCTCTTTTAGTCTCTGCTGCCCTGAGTTCATCTCTGTTTCCAAGCTAGCCTCAAGTCTCCCACCAGTTCCTGCCTCTCCTCTGTTTTTGCTGAGAGCAGCTCAGCAGTCTTCACCCGCACAGTATTGAATAGTTCACTGCATGACATGGATTTAAATGCTCAGGAACTGCACTCGTGGAAGTATTTATATTCCCATTTTACAAATGGGGTAGGGAGCAGAGGCACATGGCAGGTTCAGGAAGGTGCAAGGGCTGCAGCAGAGCCTGCAACAGAAGGGGTGTCAAATCCAGATCCTCAGCCTACGGGATTGGCATCCTGGACACCTGAGCAGCTTTCCTTCCAGCTCAAGAGGGTGCCAAGCCTGAGGCCAGGAACTGCTCGCTTTTGCCAAAGGCAGGGGGAGCTTCTCAACAGCTGAGGAAAGAAGGAAAGAGCCAAAAATCAGCATGAGAGAAAGAGCAAATCGGTGCTTTGGAAGGTGGTGACAAGCTTTGGCTAAGAATTCAAACCTTTTGCCAGAAAGAGAGCCTCCCCCATCCGCTGCTGGAGTGTTGTTTCCAGTCTAGTTCCCTCATCTCCACGCAAACAGCCACATATGGTCATCCTCTCCGCTGCAGGAGCTCTTCCCAAAGGCAGCCATCAGGGTCAGACCTTTGCGGGGACTTCTCACATGCCAGCATATTGTGACCAGCCTGTAATGGACAGAAGGTTGGGCAGTAGGGGTTGGTCACTTGGCCACTAAAGCAAGATAAGTTATTTTTTGCTATAATCCTCCAAATCAAATATTGGATGCTTTTTGTTCAGATGAACTCTCTCCTACTCCCTCTGTTGATTAGCAGCACATCAGAACTTGTGCTAAAGGAAACAAGCGACAACATGAGAGAGAGGAGAAAGTCATCTTTTTGCTTTTAATTTGCTTTTTCAATAACATTTGCCTTTCCAGTGTTGTGGGCACCATGCATGACCTCGATGCAGATCTCCCACTGTGCTCTCCCCTGCAAAATTGTGTGCTATGGTCTGGGGGGCAAGATAGAGGTTCCCACATTCTTCTGCAACAGAAGGAATTTGCCAGTGCCAGAACCCAGCAACAGCAGTATATTTAGGAAAGAACCTACTTACAAACTGTGGGGTATAGCAAATGACATACTTCAAAATAGCTTCTTTAGCTTTAGGGCTTCATGTTACAGGGTTCCTAAAAAACACATCTTAAATGAAAAGGCTCCAGGAGACCTGGTAAGCACATCTCTGATAAATGTTTTGTCTGAAGGGCAGAAGAGAGAACAATCTGCCGCCTACCATACCTAGAAAAGATCTGCTGGAGAGAAAATGTGGAAAAAGCTGGGGATAATTAGATGTGGCGGGATAAAGGGGTTGAACGAACAAGTTTCTCTTCCACTTTTATATTTGAATGTGAATGTTTGCAGACAGCTTTTGCTTTATTGGACTTTTCACTTGATGCTCTTACAATTCAAGCTCACCTCTCAAAGCCAGTCAGAAGAAGGTTAGGGATGTCTCAGCTGTGGTACCCAATTCTCCAGGCTGAAGCTGACCTGAGAGTATTGCACTCCTTAGATAGATCTGTGAGTGGAGTACGGAGACCTATGGATATTAAATTTTTATCAGTGATCTGTCACAGGGAAGTTTCTCTTCCCATATTTGCTATTCCCACAGCAAAGAACTTTGTGCCCTCACAGAACCCGAGTAAAAGCAAAAAAAAAACCCCAGCTGCTTTGACTGTGTTTTTTTCTTACGTTTTCCCACCTCCCATTTGTTACATCCTCTGTGTGTGGGAACCTCTTCAGGAGGGAATTTAAAAACAAAACAAAAGAAAAGAAAACTTGGAACTCTCCAGCTCTGTCCTGCTTTTTGAGTTTGGGCAATTGAGTTATAAAAGAGTCATGTGGCACAGTGCAGTGCCTGCCACAACCCAGGCACAACTGGAGTATTGGTGTCCCACAGCTGAACAGATGGCTTTGGAGCACAGGTACTACACAGGGCAAATGTCCACTACTGAAGCCCTTACTCAGTGACAAAACAGCTGCAGTTTTCAGTGAAGCCAGCATGATTTCAGCTCCACCTGCACCTTTGCCCCTGATTATTTCACATGACTTTGGGTAAATCACAAGAACACATCCATTTTTGCCTTTTAGTGCTGAAGAAATGCTAGGGATACCAGACAGAACTGTCTTGATGAAGATGATCTAGTCTAATTTTTGTTTTTAGCGAACACAATTTAAAACACTCATATATTTTATACTTATATAAGCTTCAAAAAAAAAAATCTCTGAAGCTGAATGTCTACAAAACCAAGCAGAAATTGCTTGTGCAAAACTGCTGTCTAGGGGCTTCTCAAATCTTCATCTAGTATTTCAAAGTCTTCAGTACTTGCCATACAGAGTTTGTTGTGATCAAACCCTGCACGTCATTCTCACCATCCAGTTTCACTTTGCTGGTGCAAACATGACACATCATTTATAGTAGATAGTTCAGCTAATCAAAATACTATCATGTCATGTTTTTACCTGCTCAGATCTCCTCTTTGTGATTTGAAATTATAGCTAAGCTGAACTAGCTGATGCTGGAAGGGCAGTTCTGCTTAGAGTGATACAGGAAAGAGGGAATCATAGAATCATAGAATCACAGAATGGCCAAGGTTGGAAGGGACCTCTAGAGGTCATCTAGTCCAAGCCCCTGCACACGCAGGGCCACCTAGAGCACGTGGCACAGGACTGCGTCCAAATAGGTTTTGAAGATCTCTAGAGAAGGAGACTCCACAACCTCTCTGGGCAGCCTGTTCCAGTGCTCTGTCACCCTCACTGTCAAAAAGTTTTTCCTTAAGTTCCTGTGGAACTTTTGGTGCTTAAGTTTGTGTCGATTTCCTCTTGTTCTGTCAGTGACCACTACTGAAAAGAGGCCAGCTCCATCCTCCCCTGCCTTCCTTGAGATACTTATAGACACTGATGAGGTCCCCTCTCATCCTTCTCTTCTCCAGGCTGAACAGGCCCAGCTCCCTCAGCCTCTCCTCATAGGGCAGATGTTCCAGGCCCCTGATCATCCTAGTCGCCCTGCACTGGACTCTTTCCAGCAGCTCCACATCCCTCTTGTACTGTGGGGCCCAGAACTGGACACAGTGCTCCAGATGTGGTCTCACCAGGGCTGAGTAGAGGGGCAGGATCACCTCCCTCGACCTGCTGGAGACGCTCCTTTTAATGCACCCCAGGATCCCATTGGCCTTCTTGGCCACGAGGGCACACTGCTGCCTCATGGTCAACCTGTCGTCCACCATGACACCCAGGTCCTTCTCAGCAGAGCTGCTCTCCAGCAGGTCGGTCCCCAGCCTGTACTGGTGTCTGGGATTGTTTCTCCCTAGATGCAGGACCATGCACCTGGCCACTTGGCACTACTTGAATGTAGGAGTCAACTACTTATAGCCATAACATCCTATGAATGACCCTACTCTGACAGATAGTCTTAGTTCAAATGCCAAGACAAACCTCAGGCTTTAGCTGATTTAAGTCTCTGTCCTTTTCTGATGGTGGAAGGGGCATCATGGCTCTCCCTAGATGCTGCTGGCTCATGAGAACAAAAAAATTGTGTCTAATTAGAATGGGGAAATGTGTCATTATTCTCTACTCTCCTTTCTTGCAGGAAAATTGAAGTGATTAATGTTAACTTTGTAATATCAGCCCCACAAAAATCCTGAGTAAATACCTCATGGAAACCAATGGGCTAGTTCAGACATTTTAGAGCTACAGGCTCTCTGCAGACCCATACCTGTCTTGCTTACCATCATTTTCTGGTTTTGAGATATTCTTTCCCCATCACAGCACCTAGAACCCTGTCTCTGTGGCTAAATGAAAAGCGAAATTTCAAAGAGTAAGACAGTTGATCAGGAGAAAGGCACAGCTACCACAAATTGGCACTTATTGGCTGTTTCCAAAGTAGCTTCCAGTAATTTGCAGTCATTAACACAGCACCTTAATTCAGTCCAGGAAAAGCCATTACTAATGGCAGTCCTTGAAAAAAAAGTTACAAAAGACCTGAGTTATTTGCCAGTTCGTATTTTGCTCACTGTAAATCCACCTGCTTAAATGCGTCAGAGCTCTAGCAAGCAGCTTTGTACCTCAAGCTTTTTTACTAAAGTTCAGAAGAAATTGATACAGAACTTACAATATTGAGGAACATAGCACTGACCTTTGTTAACTTCTGCATTTTGCATATGCATTAAAATGTGCTTTAGTGGACGACATCACAATGCTGCGTACGAGGAATTTACCCTGAGACTCTGAACACCTTCCGTTCAGAGTGCTTGGTGCTGGAAGACGTCAGTGTTCCTAATCCACTTGCCAGCTGCTTGTCACCACTTCTAGCCAAAAGCTTCAACCCTTTCAACCTGCCAGCAGAGCTGTTTGTGAATGCTGCCTAACCCTCATCAGTCATAACAAGCTGGGTGTGCTTAAACTGTTGGGCACTATTACTCAGGCTCATTTTGATTGAAGCAGGCTAGAGAAACAGCTCTCCTGGCAGAGGCAGCAGTGAAAAGCAGCTGGAGAAGACTGAAGAGTCACTTTGGGCTGCAAACAGAGCTGTTTGTTCACTTTGTGTCAGGTTTCATCCTGTCATCACTCAGGGAACATGTTGCTTCAAGGTGCATCTAAACAGTGTTGGACAAAATTGAAAGAGTGGTTCATCACAATCCCATCAGGCCAAGGCTCATATCTCATCTTAGTTTCCAAAGTGACTCCTATGGTCCTTAACCCCAGCACACTAAAAGCACAGTCTGAAACCAAATAACAAGTGATATCTGGATTGGTATCTGGGAAGGAAAACCAAAATTCATTCTGCTATCAAGAATGATAAGGAATTGCAACCTACTAATAAACTAAAGGGGAACTCACATAGCACAGTGAAAATGCAGATGTTTGGTGCAACAGAATACATGGAAGGATCACTGCACATTCATGAGACCCTTCTGCCACAGAATCACAACATAGTTGCTATTAGAAGAGACCTCTAGATATTATCAGGTTCAGTTATAATCAGGACTATCAAATCCCCCTCCTCAAGCACGGTCAGATAGAGCCAACAGCCCAGAACTGTGTCCAGGCAAGTTTTGAATATCTCCAAGGATGGAGACTCTACAGCCTCCCTGGGCAACCTGTACCCGTGGTCAGTCACCTTTGCAAGAAAAGGTCTTAAGCTCAAGCGGAGCTTCCAGTGTTACAGTTGCACTCATTGCCTTTCATCCTGTCACTGGACAGGATGAAGAAGACTCTTTACACCTTCCAATCAAGTATTTATCTACATTTATAAGATTTATGCATACTGATAAGATGCTTCTCTGAATTGATAAGATCCTCGCAAACCTTCTCTTCCCTAAAATGAACAGGCCCAAGTCTCTCTGCATTTCCTCATATGAGAGAGGCTCCAACCCTTTCATCATGTTTGTGTCCCTTCTCTGGATGACCTCCACTAAATCCATGTCTTTCTTGTACTGGGGACCTCAGAACTGGAGTCATCGCTGATGTCGAGTAGAGGGGAAGGTTCACCTCCCTTGACCTGCTGGCAGCACTGTGCCTAAGGCACTGCAGGATGTTGGTGGCCACCGTGGCCACAAGGGTGCACTGTTGGCTCATGGTCAACTTCTTGTCCACCAGGTCCACCAGGTTTTTAGGTCATTCTCTGCAGACATGCTTTCAAGCTGGTCAGCACCCAGGCCATATTTGGTCTATGAACTAGTAATTTTCCTTTGTTGCACCGCATGAGGTTCCTGTCTGTCCATTTTTTTCAATATGTTCAGGTCCCTTTAAACAACAGTGAAAACATCTGTTGTATCAGCAGCTCTTTCTAGTCTTGTATCATATCCATTTTTTTCTCTGAATGTACTCTGTCCAAACATCCAGGTCATTAATGAATATATTAAACAGTATTGAGCCTTAGAGGACACCACTAGTGATTGGCCTCCAGCCGGGCTTCCTATCACTGATCACAACACTTTGAGTGCAGCAGCTCAGCCAGTTTTCTGTCTATCTCATTGACCACTTCTCTAGTCTGTACTTCATCAGTTTGTCAATATCAGTGTTATGGGATACAATCAAAAGTCTTTATAAAGTCAAGTAAAACTACATCCATGGCTTTCCTCTTGCCCATCAAGACAATCATCTTATCCTAGAAGCTTATTGGGCTGGGGAAGCGTGACCTCCCCTTTGTAAATCCATGCTGACTACTCCCAATTACCGTCTTGTTCCTCATATGTTTGGAAATGATTTCCAGGAGAATTTGTTCCAATACCTTCTTAGGGATTGCAGTGAGACTGGTCAGCCTGTATTTTGTCCCTCCTTCTGGTCCTTCTTGAAATTAGGAGCAATGTTTGCTTTCTTCTAGCCCTCAGGAACCCTTCCTGATTACCGCAACATTTTAAAGACCATCAAGAATGCTCCCTCTTGATAATCAGCCATGTCCTTCAGCACTCATTGATGTATCCCGTCAGGTCATATGGACTAGCATGTGTCCAGACTGTTTAAACGTTTCCTAACCTAAGATGTGCCCCAATCTTCCCCCTGTTTAAATGTTCCCGAATCCTCTTCAATCAAGGATAAGTCTTCCTTGCTCCAGGCTTTACTGCTGATTTCAGGAACCTGGGATTCCTGAGAACCTGGGATTCCTGAAGGCAAGGCTTACTAGTAAAGATGGGGAAAAGAGGGCTTTGAGTACCTTGGCCTTTTCCAGTCTGTCCTTCTCCTGCTCTTCTCCACATCCACTCTATATAGAACGGAAAGGACAGAAACATGAAAATGGGTTCAAAAATTTACAGGATACTTACTTTTACAAAAGACAGATCACCAAGTGCTAGCAAATAGAACAGTGTTCATCTCTCCCAACTCATCTCTGAAAACAAAAAAACTCAAATTGTCAAAGGTTCATTTTGGGAGAGAGGGCTCTGCATTTGCCCTGGTCCTACATGCTTCTCAAAGCTGCGTTTTGACCCATCAGTGATAGCATACAGGGCTAGATGAGCTTCTACCGATATTTTTTTTGTCCTGGTTGCTAACTTCAGCATTAGCTCAGAAAGCAAAAGCTTTGACCTTGGTGCTTTTATGCAGATAACACCTCAGCAATCATGCTGGAACAGAAAACAAGCTTGGATCTGGCTATGTGCTCCATAGTGCTCTGTTGCCTACAGGAGCTGCTGTGCCCTAAACATGATAGTTTAAGACACTATGAAGACTTGGATAAATCCGAGTTTAACACTAGGCAGTGTGCCATTGACCCTTCTCTTTATCTCTTTACCAACAGTTGCCCTCTTTCTACTAATTACCCTGGTAAAAACAAGACCCATACTCTTGATCTCCAGTGCTCACAGGTATCTGCTATCACAGTCTGAAAACAGGATTGCAGCTGTTACTCTTATCCTCTAACTAGTGCTACCTAGCTAAATCTGGTACAAACAATATTGAGGCCATCACAGGGCAAGGTTCGGTGACCAGGCATACTTGCTAGAGTAACTCTAAATATTTTATTAGGTTCAGAGCTGCATTATCATTATGTACATATTTTTATTATTTATAATTGATCTTACAGAAGAAAATGCCTATTGAGAAAGGCATTGTGAAAGGAAACTCAACAGAGTCTTATGTAAATATTAACTATGATGGGTAAGGAAAATGAAGTAGTATTACCTTTGTTTTCTTGCTCTTTCTGTAAGCTGACTTGATTAAGACCACATCACAGGTTGGTGGCAGAGCTAGGAACCGAATCCAAATTTCCTAAGCCCCATTCAACTGCTATAGTCACAGCATGGTGACAAACTGGCCTCAAAGTTATTAATGATTCCCAACATTGGATTCCTGAGAATCCAACAGGAGACATGTTAATGAAACTTATTTTTCCATAAACTGGTGACTGGTAGTTATCATTTTGGACATAGCTTACAAAATAAATAGTTGCATTTTAAAATCTTGGGCAAGGGTGGAATGCTTTTTTTTCTCCCTTTTGCTGTTTACCTTCTGGGGCCATCTGAAGAAAAATAGAGAAAGGCTTGTTGGTTTCACCTGTTTAGAATTCTCTTGCCCTTAGTCTATTATCCATATTTGAATACTAAAAAAGAAAAGACCATGTTTATCAGTAAGTAGAACCTGAAGGCCACAATAACAACATGGAACACAGCATTTTTGATTGCAATTCTCAGTTGCCATGGTGATATATTTGGACAGTGAATGTACTTGTTGGTTTGTCTTTCCTGAACATGGCATAGAGGGAGAACCGCAAGGTCCTTATTCAGGGGAACCATTCAGGTGACTTATTTTGCTCGAGAAGGAACAGAGAGTTGGACTGCACACACTTCTTTTAAAAAGTATTTATAGAATGTCTTCCTCAGCTTGTAGTCAAGGAACTGGCACTGATTGAGTTATAGAGCCTTCCTATGCCCAGATTTCATGCAGCGTTCTCTGAGCAAGTTATGTATCTGCATTCCTGTTTGTAAGACAGGGATCTTGGCACTGCTGCCCTCCACCGCTGGTGCCTGTTCATTGGAGAGGGCACTCTCATCTACTGTCTAAGTACATAGGGGCAATCATCCTGGTGTTGGTTCTAGCATTTATATTGCAAGGCAAGGTTATATTAAAGTAACAGCGTAATTATGTTACAGAGCAATATTGTAAGAGCAGTACATGATATTTGCCTATAATAATCTTCAAAATAGTTGAAGAAAAGGGAGTAGAAGGCAAGAAAAACATCTTCTGTGTCATTGACCTGTGGTTACTGAGAGGGCAAGCATATTCTGCTAGTTTCTTATGTGTGTACTCTGAGGAGGCAGAACCAAAATGACAATGTTATTACAGGTATAGCTAAGGACAGGCAAGTTTTTAGCTATTATTTTCTAATGGTTATTCTGCTATTTAGATTTAAGGTAGGACTCTAACAGGAGTCCTTGGTCAGCTGCCAGTGGGGCAGATTTTCAATTCTTTGCAGACATCACACAAGAAAATAAAAAATGAAGATAGAAAAGCACTGAGAAAATCATAAATCAGTTCTGGGTCCTTAAGTGACATAGTTCCTGATCTGAGATATAACACTATATTTCTCTGCACAGGCGTCTTCTGTAAGGCTGCACAGGTGGCCACCCATTTCATCTCTGGACATACATCCACCCCAGGATCGGTGGCACTGACAAAGTTTCAACATCTCTCTGTTACAGCCACCTTCTCTCCCGAGCGAAACGGGTCAGCCAGCTATGTCTGCGAGCAGATGTTCACATGGTGAGCCCGCAGAGATAGGGGACACGGTCACAACAGCAGCCACTGCTGTTGGCCAGGGGCACAGCCTGGCACAGCCCTGGCCCCACATGGCCAGGGGCACCTCTCCTTCAGGCCTACTGGCTGAGCTACCCATGGAAACCTCCTTTGGTCCAACTGGATCTGCTTAAATGATGCTCCACACGGAGGTAACAGAGCACAGGGGAGAAGCACTGCTGGCAGATCCAGGAGGAAAGGAGAGTGTGGGACAGCAATAGCAGGGTGCTCCTTGCAGCTTCTCCAGTTGGCACAACTGTCTGCAGAGCATGTCTCTCTGCATCCGAAAACATCTGGTGAAGGTGTTCAGCACCGTCTTCTACCGGGGCAGTCATTTGTTCGTTGAACGTCTCCATCTGCTACCTTATGTTCCTCAAATAGCCCAATTAAAACCAGTGGGCTTGCTTGCAGTCTAGCACTATTCTCTTTGAGTAAAATCAGGCAGTGATTTAATGATACATGGTGCAGGCTGGGGCAGATTCTCCTGTCCTTATTCGCTGAGAATTGTGCTGTAGGCAGTTATAGTCCCAGGGAAATCAATGGGATAATGAATACTAATTAGTGGCAAGACACAGTAGGAGAATCTGGGAGAACATCTGTCCTTGCCCCAGGAGTGGGAGTTCCTCAAGCTTCTGCTATTGTCACGCAGTTTGGGGGCCCTCACAATTCTAGGGAAAGCTAGATTTTGAATATTTACAAGCAGCATAAAAATTGGCCCCAAAAATCACTTTCTCATCAGTTTCCCTAAGCCTTAATTATAATGTAAATTGCAAAATTGGAAGGAATTCAGAGACAAGAAACAAATACGATTAAGGGGATTGGAGGATTGATTTATGAGAAAAGATTAAAAGACCTAAGAATTATGCAGTTTGACTAAACGATGACCGTAGGCCTGATCTTGCAAACTTTTCCCAGATATGGCTTTCCACATTAAAGAGGAAGGCATGATCTAAAAATATCTACCATGTTCTCCAGCAAAAAAATCTGCAAAACAGTATTCCAAGCTAAGGCAAAGGGAAGTATCAGTTTCCATCTTGCAGCTAACGAAAGCAAAGAATTCTAGTGTCAAAGCTCAAAGGGTGTTTCCAATTTTTTTCATGATTGTAAATGAAAAAAAAAGACTTATTTAATTTAATAAAAAAGATTTATTTAATAGAAATGTAGGGTACCTGAAGATGTGACATCTGGGGGAAAAAAAAAACAGTGAAACAGGAGTGATAGAACAATGGTGCTTTTCACTTGAAAGATTGTTAAATGTTTTTATTTGTAGCTTTCTAAAATTAAAATGGAAATCTTCAGCCCCATCTTCCAAAAAGCTGACAATCTGAAACTAGTTGATCCCCTCTTTGCATGGATAACAAAGATTTTTAGTGTTTTTGAGGATGCATTTGAGCTCTGTAAAATATTATAGAGGTAAAAGTGTGTCCTAGGAGCAAGCATATGAAACAATTCAAATTACAGGAGAAATGAAATGGAAAACAGTGAGACAACACCAAAGTGTCTCACTCAACAGGTTGGCTGCTCCTTGGAGCTGCAGTACTCTGGTATGGCCAAGTCGGCCCCTCAGCTACACACTTCTCATGAGGCTAGTCCTGCCCTTGGTCTTTTTACCCTGCTGACAGAGGTAGCACCCAGAGTCCCATGATAAGTAGATTCAGGGGGATAATCTAGCAGCAGGCTTCTCTTTTTTTTCTGGTAAAATTATTTTTGCTAGTATCTCTCTCCAAACCAGCTCATCAAAGACTTGGCCAAGGGTTGGTCCTGACACAGGGGGAATGATGGTGGGAATCCATGCTGACGTGGGACTGGCAGCACATCTTTCTTGTAGCAACCAGCTGCTAGATGGTCTTATTAGACAGAAAGTCCTGCTAATGTAGAATACAGACTTCTGGGACTGAAAATATCCTTTATCTGTTGTGCTTAAAAGATTTTAGGTGAGAAGTGAGAAGATCACTGTGAAGAGCTGAAAGTATCCACGTTTCTGCTCTGTTCAGCTCTATTGCATGGAAATGGTGAGGTGTAACTCACTTAGCAAAGCATGCTTTCACTACTGTTTTAATCATCATCATAAAATGAGAGAAACAGCATTCCAGATCAGATGATGTGCTGAGCTATCTGTGTGGGGAGTGTCTGTTCATTTTCACTGCTTGATCAGAGATCTTGTGAACTAAATATTGCAGGGATGTTTTTTTTCAATCTTGCTTCCAGGGAAGAGAAGGACAACTCAGCACATTTGGGCATTGCAAACTATTATTTCTTTCACAATCTCAACACCAATGGAAGCTAATGTGAATGAGACATCTCTCCCTGTGTGTAGGTTTAAGGAACTGCCGTAGCGTGTGTGTGTGGAAGGGTGTCGGATGGACACAGATGAAATAAATAGAGGATTAGACAAACAGTAAAAAGAAATAGTAGTTCTAGGGGTTTTGAGAGAGTATGTCCATCAAATAAAGACCAAATCAGTGTTATTTGGTTTCTGGTGCTTTCCATTCCAGCTGTGCCTCTTTAGCTTGCACTAAAATTTGCCATGCCATTCTGTGGTCTCTTCTTATCCCAGTGTCATCCTACATGAGGATAGCTGAAGGAAAAATGTATTGAAGGAAATAGTCAAATATCAAATAAAATCCAGAGCCAGATGATACTGACTTGAAATATTGTTCTTTCTTGTCTCAACTATACTGTGTCAGCCGATCAATGAAATGAAATCTATTCCCTACAAATCTTGCTTCTTATAACCATAATTAGATCAACAATACTCTAGCAGAAAATAAAAGCTCCATTGCCTCCATCCCACCAAGGTAAAGCTGAACAACATTACAATGAAATAATCCATTAATTTCATGGAAAACTGGAGTTTGGGAAAGATTAAATTCTTTTGGAACTTGTCATATTTGGCAAACAGTTTTTCCTGGAAAAAAAGATTCAGGAAGGATTGTCTTAAATGTCAGATTGAAATACTTTTAAAAAGACAAACTTTTTGCTATGTTTTGAAACAGCAAAACTTTTGTCTTGCCAGTTAAAATATTTACCAATTAAAAATGATTCTGCAATTGTTTAAAGCAAAAAAAAAAGTTCAAAAAGCATTGCAGGAGTATGAAAATGGAGAATTTAATGAGACAGAAACCAAATCTGAATATTTGATTCAAAATGAAAGGAAATATTGTGGACTGGTGAAAATGTAGTATAAAAAATTATTGATTAGTCCAAACCTGTTAATTCCACCAATATTTTTTGTCTGTTTGTCCATCTCTAAAATTAATCCCTCAACACACACTTTTTTTGGGTTGCTGGTAATCCCCCTGTCATGCCGAAGCCCAGCCTGGACAAAGATTCAATGCACAGCAGAGTGGTTCTGCAAAATAGAAAGCAAGCAAATAAGGTCTCCGATTTAGTCACAATCACTAAAAAAAATTTCATAGTACCAAAACCAGGCTTGTCCCATAAAATTTGCCTGTGTGAACCCAAGTTGTAATGGGAGGTCCCCACAGGAGGGGATACTAAGGTGAACGGTGCATCCACAGAGATATTGAGAGGCCACCTTGCTACACTGACACAAATAACAGTGTAAAACAACGTTGGAGAGACACATACAGCGGCAAAAGAGCACCGGTGCCTGCTTTGAGGTGCCAGCTCTTGAGAAGGCGGTTTCCAGCATCTTGAGGAATTGCCTTGCCGGTGCGGCAGGACCAGCTTCGGATCAGCAAGCAGCGCAGAAACAAGCGCTCTGCCTTTTTTTAATGGTGCCTGGAGGAAAGCAACACTATCTTCTCCAGAAGCCTCATAGCTGCTTGTGTTAAACAGTTTACGACAGTGAAAGAACTGGACAAATATGTCATGCTATGCTGCAATATGTGATTTCTTTTCCTTTCTTTTTTTTTGGAGTCAGGCGTGATTTCACTTAGGCAAGCAAGGGAAGGGTGAGTCAGCAAACAATTTCATAACAGCCCTCGGCCGCCTGCTGCGCCGCGGCGGCTGCGAAGGAGGCGAGTGAGGGCCGCGCTGCCGCGCCGCGGGCTCGCTGTGGGGCATGGGGCTGGGGGGCAGCCAGACCGCACAGGGGCTCCCCAGCACTCCTGACCCCGCGCAGGGCAGGCGCAGCGCGGGTACGGGGAGAAACAACAGCTTCTCCTGAGGAAAGCTGCTGGGAGAGAGGAGGCTGCGCTGAAGGGAGCAAACACCGAGCGAAGAACACCCAAAAGGTCTTTGCCAGACAGGTAGCATCTTAGATGGTCTCCTTCCTCCCTGCCATGGCGGCTCTCTCCTGTTTTGGCGTTGAATTCCCAGCATGAGCAGTTCTCTAACAAAGTGCTGAGGGAGAACACGTTTCTTTGAAACTGTGAAACCCCAAACCAGGGTGCTGCCATAAGGGCCGCATCGAAGCCCTCTGTGCGGAAGTCTCCTCATGGAGGAGGAGAAGGGAGGAAGGCTCTGGGAGGCCTGGCGCTTGCCACCTCTTTCGCAGCCCCCATTTCCCAGATATCCATGTGGAGGGGGCTGCTCCAAAACCCCATAAACCACAGTTTATGGGGCACCCCAGTGCCAGCCCACAGGCCACACTGCACTGCTATCCCACCTGTACCTCCCTGAGAGGGCATCAGCCGGGAGCGTGGTGGGGA
This sequence comes from Crypturellus undulatus, assembly GCA_013389825.1. Taxonomy (NCBI): domain Eukaryota; kingdom Metazoa; phylum Chordata; class Aves; order Tinamiformes; family Tinamidae; genus Crypturellus; species Crypturellus undulatus. Next base: position 118,852 of record VWPW01006329.1, on the reverse strand, counting down.
TGCAGGGAACAGTGCCACAGGGGTGAAGTCTTGAGAAAAAAAAAAGTAAAAAGAAGGGAAGGGAAAGGGAGGAACTGTCGTGCTTGGGTGCTGCGAGGAGCAGGTTGGCTCCACAG
>VWPW01006329.1:37500-118634 GCA_013389825.1 Crypturellus undulatus | reverse complement strand
AAGGGAAGGGAAGGGAAGGGAAGGGAAGGGAAGGGAAGGGAAGGGAAGGGAAGGGAAGGGAAGGGAAGGGAAGGGAAGGCAAAGGGAGGAACTGTCGTGCTTGGGTGCTGCGAGGAGCAAGTTGGCTCCACAGTGCGCAAATGAGATGTGGGTAAATGCCGTTCCTCCCCGCCTGTGATTGGCGTCGTCACGACTTCTTCCCGCTGCCCCCACACTGCACATTGCCGGTACGGAGCAATCAGGAAAACTGAGGGAGAAGACGAGAGGGAACTTTGTTGTAGGGACTGCATAGATCCCCTGACTGCAGGCAGGGAGGCAATGAGTCACCTATGGAAGCAGGGATAGAGGAACAGAGAGCAACAGCCCTTGTATCTATCCTATGCCACTGACAGAAATAGAGGACCAAAACACTAGTAGTAGAAAGGCAGACATGGAGGTCTATCTCCCAATGAAACTAAACCCTAAAAATATTTAAAGACACTTAGAGGAAGCTTGAAAAAATCCTTAGTGTCAGAAAAAGAGCTAGATAATAAAACAGCAGGCACAGTGCAGCAAGGAAAAAAAATGGAAGAAGCTTCAAGAAAACAGAGATTTTTTCATCAAGTTTGTTTTTATCAATAATCATTTTTATTGCAATGAATGCTTTCAGGTGAATTTTACCCTGTGAACTGCAGCAGGCTCTGATGTCCTAGCCCGATATTGCTGTACAGCTTGATCTTTGCTTTGGATATTCCTACACAGGTTCACACTCACCATTAAATTCCCTTTTTTGAAAATTCCTTTGTAAGACATACATAATCAGTTTCCCTGAAAAACTCAGTAGTTCAAGAGTGCCATCTTGAGGTTAACTATATTTAAGGACTATCATGTTGATAGAACTACTAGTATTTGTGGAATTATTAGTCATCTAACATATAAAGTATCCTTTAAAAAAGACATGAACAGGAATATGTACAGAGGGCCTGTTTGCCTATGTATTATGTGGAGTTAAGAGATCTAGCTAACAGGACTGTCGTTCCCAGCCAAAATTTTCAAAAGGAAAAAATAATAGAGTACTATTCTTTGGAATATTCTACTTGAAGTGCCTTAGGAGATACTGCATGTTCAGATTGTGCTGAATTCCAACCATCCCGAAAATCAGATGTGAAATTTCAAAATATTTTAAGCCAGGTACCCAAAATGAATAGGTGAATAGTTATGACTTCTAAAAATACTTATTTTTTTTTGCTATGGGCTATATTGCCTATATTTTTAATTTGACTTAAAGGTAATATTGGAGACAGAATAAAACTATAGCTTTCAAAAGCTTTTAGAGTCTTTGTGGGGAGTTTGTTGCTTTAGGTATTCCCATGAGTTACAATAAAGAAGAAACTTTGATGATCTGGGGTATAAATTAAGAAAATATTACGAGATCATTTTGCTTCTTTGACATTGTCAGGACATTATTTTTTTACCATTGCAAGACAGTGAATGAGCAGATTGTAATCTTATGTCATACGTAGCTTGAGAGTTTACCACTGAAAATGGGATGTTGATCTTCCTGTTGCAACTGCCAGTTAGCTTTTGGTTTGGGAAAAGCACTTATGCCAACATCTCACTAATGTTCATTTAAGAACGAGCTATCATAGGAAACCAGAAACCCTCAAAAAATACATATTGTTGGCACCACTCATATTTCTTTGTGATGCTTATTATTTTAGAGCACAGCAGAAAAGTCTTCTGAAACCTTTGTTCGTGACATATATTTCCCACTTCCACCACAACCCAAATTGTACATTTCATTCTTTTAAAAAAAAAAAATAGGTTCCATTGGATGGGAAATTGTAACACCATGAATTTGATGGAAGCCTAGGTGAAAAGTAATCTACCTGCAGCTACATAGCAGGGAATCTAAAAGAAAAAGGTCTGTTTGTTTTCGAGTGTAGCAGCAGCTTGCAGCAGAAGGCATTCCTACGCTAAGCAATTCTAGTAAAGCAACAATGACAGAGCTCACAAAAGGTAACTGGTATCATCCATGTCACTATGTCAGTGCCTGAATCAAATTCACGTCTGGAGGAAGGGCTGGGTAGGAAATGAGTTTCCCTTTTACAGAAAAGAAAAACATGAATTTGAATTGTTTGTGAATGAGTCAGGCTTTTATTTTGGATCATTCCTTAGGCAAGGGTTGCCTAGAGTCAAGCAGGACTTTGCTCTTGGACAGACCAAATGTTGTCTGGTCTTTTGGAAGGAAAAAAGGGAAAAAAATGTACAATAGCTAAAAAGAACTTAAAACTTTGACATCTTTTAATTCTAGAGGTGGTCAAATAATTTAAAATTTACTACATTAGTTTTTATTTCAATTGTCATTTCCAATGGCAATATGGAAACCAATCAAAAGGTTCAATAAGGTTTATGCAAAAATTCTTTCCAGTCTCATCAACTAGAAGAGGGTTTTGAATGCAGAAATTAAAAGTGACTCAGCTGAACATGACATTTGCACTCGCCAAAAGGAATAAAATTTGTGTATCACTCTGGAAAAAAATGCATTCTGTATTTTGACCTCATGTACTAATGAGCTTTTTGAATGTTTCATAAAATTAATATTAACCGTTGTACAACTAAGTTGTCTTCCAAGTATCTGATTTAGAGATTCAGCTATGTATTTTAACATATCTTACAAGGACTATTAACTAATGACATCATTGTTTTTTTTCAGACTTATAATTGCTATTGATATTTTTCATACCAGGCCTACTGTTCCCTTGTCTTCTTCTGTGTTTTTATCAGATATCTTAGGTATCTGACATTTACATTGATGTCTTTCTGCAAATTTGATTTATTATAATACTTCAAAGATAATTGTTGCTACCCTGGAAATTCTACATTGAAAAATTAAAAATTCTTTTTGCCAATGTTCATAAACTTTAGTAAGTGAAGAAACAAATGATAAAAAAGTCAGGAAATAATTTGCTTTAGAATTGTCTCAAAAACAATGAAAACTGAGGAATACAGTTTTACACTAAGTAGAAAATTACTGGCAAGAGAAAAAGGAAGAAAAAGGAAGAAAAAAAAGAGGGTGGAGCGGGGAAAGCACTGTAAGGAATTTCAATGGGAGTTTTAACAGTTGTTAACTGGTATGAAATCCAAAGCCAGCCAGCATACTGCTGATCATCATTTGAAAAAAAAATAAGGGTTTAATGCAGATGTGGAGAAAAATAGTTCTGTGATGCCACAAGGAGTGAAGCTTTCCCTTGCTGATGAGCCTGTGAGCCCTGCACATGTCCAGCTTTGCAGTGGCATCCCACTCCCTACCAAATGCTCTTCTCCAGGTTGATGCTCTCCAGCTGGGAGGAGAGCTCTCCGCAGCCACGGGTCGGCGGCAGCATCTCAGCACTTGGGTTGTTTGTGGCACCTACTGCGCGCACAGCACAGAGCACTCGGGCAGCAAACGCTGGCCAAGATTTAACTTGGGACATTGAGCAGGATGGCTTTCCCAGCTTACTTCAACAACAAAACCAAACCGAATGCACCAGGAGAAAATCATTTTATTGGAAGGAAAAGAGTGGTTCCTCCGCCTTGAGTGAAGCCACTACTGTAAAAATTTGGAATGGCAAATACAGGAATGTTCCCTGGATACGGTTACGTGCTAAGAAAAGCATTACCATTTCCGCAAGGTATTTCTTCAAGGAACACACAATTTGTTTTTTAATTTCATCACGTATTTGAACTATTTCAGGAATATTTATATAGTACCACTTGCTTGAGAGCAAAGTTTGAAGCTTACATAGTGAAAGCAAGGTTTAGAAATTAGCAAGAAATAGGAAAAGAAGCTACGGCCTGAAAACACTCTATACTTGTACTGAGAAATATATGCTCAATATGCAACTGCCACCAGCGAATACTAGCTGCATATTCTGACTTGTGTACAACTTGTTAGCAAGGTCATACACACATTTATTTGCATTAAGCAGAGAAATCTTAAAGCAGTACCTGAAACAAGCTAATAAATAAAAAAGAGGGATAGATTTTGAATGAGTTATTAAAATAATAATGCCATATAGATCTTCTTTTCAGGTTTTGTACATTTGTCTGCATTTTAATCCAATTGTAAAGCAAGATGTCAAGGTTGTCTGCCAACAAGCTGAAGCCCAGAGCTAAATAAAGTTAGAGATGACTGTAAGAAATGGGATCTAATAAACGTCATAAACAAGTGAGTGTGAATATGATTAAAAAGGGCGTTTGTGTGTGTGTCTGTATATGTGCAGATGCTGGTGTGCAAAATTTAGCCATGGCACATATAACTTTGTAAACTGCATTGCAACTGGAAGGATGATTCCTCTAGAATCATATACATCATATATGTGCATATACAAAAGTGACCTTGTGAGTGTGTGCAGGATGTGAATTCCTCATGGTGTGAGATACATATGAGTGTGATCTTCACCTAAATCAATCATCAGCCAAGCCAGCACTTCCCACAAGATAAACCCAGTGATATCAATTCAATCCAAACTAAACTAAAAACCCTATTTGTAAAGCTGCCAATATAAACAAAACAATTTAATATTAAATGCTTGGTTCTGAGTGCAACATCAGCTGCCTTGAAGGGAACCAGAATTTCTGTGTAGAAACACTAGTGCTAAAATTATCTAACTATATCTTTCATAGCAAGGTTGATACCTTCAAAAGTGAGCTCTTTGCACACACAAAAAAATTGCTACTGCTGACATGTTTGACATCCCATTGACTGGGGGACAGAAGTGGAAAAAAAATAATGTAGAAAGATATGAAATCCCAATTCCTTTCCTTACTTTTAATCTTATTGTAAGTAAGACATTAAGGTTACCTGCTAAGTAGCTGAAGATCCAAGTGGGAGCAATGCTAAAACCAAGATGTCTGTGACTGCTATTCCTAAAATAGATCCCTTTAGACTCAGAAACCTCTTCAGAAGTTTGCTAAACTCTTTCTCCATCATTGCTACCATTAGTGGTGTTAAGAATAACTGTAGGGAATTAATGCAAAAAACTATCTGCAAACATAGGCACAATATCAAGCCATCAAATTTACTTGTGAGCATTATGTTTCTCAGGAGAGTTATGCCCTATCTCCCAGGAAACCAAGTCTGGATGCACCTCTCTCTTCCCTTTCATGTAACGTGTCAATACTTATTTATCATTGTATTTTATCATTGTATAGTCAGAATGCACGTCAGCTCCTGATTACAGTTCTTTTTTTTGCCAGTGGAAACACATGTTTCAATTTTTGCCCTGTTTTTGATTTATGATTAAGATACATCTTCTCCGATATGGCTCATATGCTGTCATTTTTCAACAGAAGAACATTAGGGAACTTCCAAGTTTGAAATTAATTACAGGAATAAAGCCTTCTTTGCATATTTTCTAATTATCCCTTTCTTTGTTAATGCCAAATAATGCCTTTAGCATCTTCCTGGAAAAAGTCTCATTGACCCTGCTCTGTGATTATGATGCTTTTATCTCCCATCTGTGCTGTGAAAACCGCAGGCTTTCCATTTCTGATGTAAAAATCTCCAGAATTGAAACCATTGGTACAAACAATAAAAAGATTTAAAATACAGACAGACACATGAAATAAATTGTGCACAAGGTCGCCTTACTCAGTCTGGAACGGAGGGGAAAACAAACACAGGTGACCCGCTTTTTATACCGTGATCCCTATGAGCATGTTCACGAGCCCCTAGGATCTGCAGTCACAGATTGCTGCAGTCACCGGTATAGGGGGAGGTCTCGCTGGGCTACGTCTGGAGAGAAAAAACTTGCCCCCCAAAGCAGATCAGAGAGGATAAAGGCTGAGGTGCAGAACTTGAGGTCCATCGATGCGTGATTTTCTTCTGAGGGAGATTGATCTACAAGAAAAGCCACGTCTGGCCCATACTTGCTTTAGACATTTCCATCACTCTGCGTCCAGCTCTGGGGACAACAGAGATGGCACAGGGACAGCTGAGGTGGAGCAAAGTGTGTCCTTGTAGAGCAAGAGCCACTAGGTTGTTTTGCTCATATTAGGAAACTTGCAGAAAAATGCAGGTATGTAATTTTTGCCGCAAGGACCACATGTCAGACCTTGCTCTTTCTCTCATTCTCTCTTTTTTTTTTTCAGCTTTGGCTCCACATCTTGCTGTTCTTATAGTTTGTTCTCATGTTCCCTTGAGCCATGCTATGGTGCTACGAGCTGTTCGCAGGGCAGTTGGCAAAACACTTCTTTTTGACTCCCGGTGGGATTTAACCATAGCAAATCAAAATGCACATAAGGACTGTTGAGAGGGCATGACATTTACATGGGTGACCGACCTTGACACCTGGAAATGCAGTTGCAAGCCTGAAGGGGGTGGATTTGTTGTATAAGGGAAAGACGAAAAGGTGCACTGAGAGTTTAATTAAAAATACACTTGGGGGAGCAGTAGCTCCCTCAGCCCCCCTTAAAAAGTATGCAGTGTCTTTTGCTTCTCTGACTTTTTTTCTTCACTCCAGTAGACACTAAAGTTTTTCCATGAAAAATACTTGCAAGGGGCCATTAAGGATCCATGGCTAACTGCACTGGGGTTCCCACTTGAAGCACAAATCTCTCAGCTCAAAACCAGCTTCCAAACAACCACAGCACAGTAGCGACAGCAAGCGTCTGATAAAACAATCAGAGCAAGTTCCTTGAATCCGAAGATATTGCATGAAGCAGAAAAAGAAAAAAGAAGAAGGAAAAAAAAAGATCTCCCATGTTTTACAAGGTTATTTAAGGAAAAACTTCCTTTTGGGGCAATTTCTTGTAGGTCTTCATGATTCTTGGGATTTCTTCAAAGAAGGTCAAAAGAAAACAACCAGAAAATGAGTACATTCCTTATAATACTTAAACTGAACAAGAGCGAGGCCCCAGTCCAGGCCTGATTCACTTTAAAATTAGATTGGCTTGCACTCTTCGTTTTGTTTACTCCCTCAGCTGCCTAAGGGAATATGCTTAGCGTGTGAAGCGAAGCACGTGCCCTTGCAAGATCGAGTTTTATGTCATTAAAAGGGGAAAAAAAGCAGCACTGCAAATGAAGAAATGTCTCATTAGAATTACATTTATCACCTCACAAGTGCCAGTCAAGATGTTTTAAAAATATATGTATGTGCTCTTTGAGTTTTCAAAACCACGCTTTTATCAGAAAAAAACAAACGAAAAAAGGGCTGCAAGTAAGTGGCCCGTCATATAATTCATCACCACAGGGTGTGTCTGAAGCCTGTTGAAGAGATGCCTGAGGAGCATGTAAGTAAGAAAGAGGTGGAGGTTATCTGGAAACAGTCCCAATGTACGGCAGCTCAGCTCGGAGAACAACGGGTTTTCATCTCTGTTCTGACACAGCTTCCCAATCAGTGACGCTCTTATTTACAAGTCAGCTCCACTGCTCTAATAGTTCATAATCAAAAGCCACCCTCTACCCTTAAAAAACATTCTGTTATAGTTGGTCTTAATAAAAAGAGCTCTGGATGCATTTTCAGTTCTTGAAATTACAGCAGATTTTTGTTGGTTGCATTCTCTTCATATTTCCATGCTTCCCCATCCACATTTTGCTATAAGCAATAGGTTATGGTCAGCTTCTTTTATCTGAGTGAAATTTTGCCTTTTCAGATTAGAAAAGAAGAAAATGGAATGCTTGCTGAAAACCCCTGTCGGAAATTCCCCGGGCTCATGCTCCTTTGCTGCTCCTCTTGAAACATGGAAGCACAAAATCCTGCTTTTGAAATGAGGGTAGTTTGTATATCATAGTTTGAGAAGGAAAAGCTCTTTCTTAAATGTTGGAGACAAAGACGGCCAAAGTAGGCAGCAAAAAATGGCATATTTTCTTTGCTCAGGAGTTGTTAGTTGGCTTGGCCTCCAAGAAGCCATCAAGACTATTCAGCCAATAGAAAAAAATATATAGTTACCACGGAGGGGAAAATTACAGAATATTTCTGAAGATCAGTAGCTGTCCTGTGAATTTACTCTCTGCAGTGTTCAGTAAGCAGCCAGCAGCCAAAATAGCCTCTGAAAGTTTTCACTCAGTTTCTGGCTGCCTCCCCTCACCAGCAATCTTCCTAACAGAGGTTAAATAAGGACAAGCCTTTAAAACTCTAGTATTTTAAAACAAGTTACCTTATTTTTTGCTGATTTGGCATCTATTTCCATGGAAACAGAAGCAAGAACTTGAAGCCAGCAGCTGAAGTTGGCTACACCACCGCTCTTGGCTTGTTCTACTTCCATTTCCATGGAAACTGATGTAAGATCAGTGCAAACAAGGCAAAGTGGTGGGGTTTTTTTTTCTTTATTTTTTTTAATTAACCCTTCCTTGGTTTTCCACTTCTACTTTCCTTTGGCGCCACAACCTCAGATACAAAGTCACTGGACATGAAAGTGAGAAGAGCCCACGTACGTTCATGAAACTGTGCGTACATGCACGTGTGTGCCTCTGTGTGCGTCTTCGTTTTCTGAGATGGGTCTGCCAAATATCTATTGGTTTACCTTCATACTCCTTCATACTGGGAGCTGAGATCCATAAAGTGCTGAGCTCCTTGGCCATGCCTGTCATGCGGCAGTCATTGCTACGCGTGCTGAGTCCCAAGGTAAGCATGAAGGCTCATGCATCCTGCTTATGTTTAACAGGCAAAATGGCAAGAGGGAAAGCAGAGGTAGCAGCTTCAAACGCAGCAGTGGGAGGAAGAGAACATAATGCAAGGGAGGTTGAGATACAGGATTTCCCCTTTGGGATGGTGAAGGCAAAAGTTATAAACAAGTTGACCACAAAACAAAGCAGCTTGATGAGAAGAAATGGCACCTCAGTCTTGCTGTTTGCTTTCTAGGAGTTTTCTAGAATACTTTCAACGAAAAATCAGGCACGGGTCCCATTTTGGCTATAAAACTAAGCAAGTTCGGATTTTTACACACCGTTTTTATTCTTTTTCCTAACATACAAAAGTATAGGAGGTGCCAGATAACATACACAATTTAACATGCAGCCCCAGCATCCCGGAGTGTGCTACAGTTTTTATGGGCCATAGACCATTACTTGTGGAACCACAGGAAGAGAAGTGAGTTATATCAGGCCACGCAAAACAGCAGTCGACTGAAAAAGACCACTCTTGTACACGGCAACATATTTTGCTTGTGCCACAGTCTATAAGAAATCTGCACTGGGGGAAGAAAAAATGTTATTTGTACTTGTACCATTATTGCCTCTCTCTCTACGTGACAAAAGTGAGTCTAGCGTGCTTATCATGACATATGAGGACAACTGGATACTGTGACATTATAGCTGGCAGCAGAAACAATAAAGCAACCTAAGAGGAAGAAATAAATTCCCAGTAATAAAAGTTGTCATAACTTGCCTTTAAAATCAAAATGAAATCATTTGGTCAGGATGGATTCCCCTTGAAGCCCAAGCTGAGAACTCGCCAGCAGATCTCACACTACCACATAAACCAGTTACCTTCTCCACCGACAGCAAATCCTTGAAACCCCCACCACGTTATCCACAAACCTTCCTTTGCCCTTTGCTGTGGAGGATAAGTGAAAATGTTTTCGCTTGCTGGGGGCATACAGCATGAGAGAGAGGGGCTCAGCCTCGAGAGGAGAGTGACGCCCACCCTGCACGCTCCCTGCAGCAGCGTGGGCACTGCGCAGCTCCAGGATCCTGGGAGAGAAGCCATCTCCCGATGCTTTGGTGGTCGGCAAGTGTTTTGGTCTCTGTGAAGACGGGATTTCATCCTCCCTGCAATGCTCTTCCCTATGGCAGCTCCAGAAGACGGCAAAGCCTGGGGTACCTGCGATGCAAGGGTTGTTTCCCATCCAAGGGCCAGACATGAGCAGTGCAGGTGAGATCCCACCCGGTGAGCAAACTCCCTGAGCTATCCACTTTTACTCGGAGTTCATGACTGAACCTCCTCTAAGATGAAGGCAAATTAAGGGAATTTATTCACTTGCCCTGCTTCATTAACAGGGGGTTTTGTGCTTATAGCAGAAAATCTGAATCTCAATATACAAGTCCCAATATAGTAAAGCACACAGCCTCAAACCTGAGTCCTCCATAAGTCCAAATTAATATGATTTATTTACATGCTCAGCCGCTCTGCCCTGTAGGGTCCCTAGCATCAAGGCTCACCGTCAGGAAAGGCTACCAGGCTGCAAGGCTGCCTGGGCTTGGGGAACATTGCAGGGTGTGGGGTCTCCTTGATGCGACTGCGCTTACCAAATGCAGGGAGGAGGCTGGGGGGAGAAAATGGCTAAAGAGACGGGAGCTGGCCTAGGTCACCTCTAGTTACTAACACATTAAAATAACAGAGGCATAGGCAGAACAGATTGGAAGCCGGAGTTTTGAGGTAGATGAAAAATAGGGGAAAAAAAGAATACTTTTAATGTCCTAATTTATATCTCTGTCCAACCAATACAATGCTAGATTGGGGCAGATTTTAAGCATCTATTTATGTTGGCACCAGACACATCAGCACCAGGTCTGTATCAGTTCTAATCCAACATGAATAGGCAATGATGGTTAAGGCACCTGGAAATAAGCTAGAGCACTATAGATATTTGCATATGTCATTTGCATGATAATAAGAGAATAAGACTGTATCCTCTGACACTCTTAAGCAGCGTTGGACACTTGCCTGGAGTTCACCTGTAGTGTTAAAATTTGCATTTGAATTCCCTAGTCCTAGCACTGGGCATTAGTCAAAACCATTCCCAAGGGCAGTCAATGCAGTCTTCACATCTCTCTCACTAACTACCTCACCTCTCCTTTCGTCCAGGCTGCTGTGATGAAAATTATGGATTAACGTGCTTACCCATGAAAAAAAAACAGAGATGACAAATCTGATGGACAGAAACCAAATGGGGCAGAACAATTAGGATTCAGAAGTAAATATGTGGTGTCACAGAGCTCAGTGCTCTGTGACAGGATGAAGCCATATATATTTTTTTAATGTTTTAAATTTTTTTACCCTTACCAGGTAACTAATTCAGAAGGAATCCTTTCATATTCATACTTCAAATCTTGCTTTAGTCTCAGAAACCAAGCTGCTCTTTCAGCAGTTCCAGTTCACTAGCCAACCCACTTCCAGAGCGTCTCTCTGCCATTCCAATTTTATTTTAGATGAGCTTGTTCTGTCCTGCTACGGCTTTACAAATTAATTTGATACAAAAAAATCTGAAGCTGAAATGCCAAACAAAAACAAAAGCATCATTTTAAATCCATTGAACTGTTGGAACATAGAATTTATGCTATGTACCCAAGAAAAATATTGTGGGTATAGATCTTTCTCTTCTGGGGCGTTGAATGACATTAAAATGTTTCTTGCATTCTCTTGAGGCAGGATCTTATTTATTTATTTATTTATTTATTTATTTATTTATTTATTTATTATTTCGCCCGGGAGGGGAGGGAATCTTCATTTCCTCGCTGCAGCGTTGCCGAAGGAAGCTCGCGCAGGCGCTGCCGCTTCCCTTGCTGCCGCACCGGCCGGAGGTCGTGATCCCAGATAAGTCACTGCCTGCTGGCGCGCAGGGTGCGGGAGCGACCCGCGGCGGAGCGGCTCCCAGGTGCTCGCGGGAGCAGCTGCCTGGTGTCCGGCCAATGTTCTTCTCACTATCATTTTCCCTGCGGCTCAAGATCCCTCTGTCTGGTTTTCCGCCCGTAAGGACACCGAGGTACCGAAATCTGGGATCCTGTTCCACCCTCTTCGCTGCTTGGCAGGATCTCCTCTAAATGCCGTAAGCAGCTGATAGCACTCGATGGCCTTCTGTACTGACATTTCAGCCTCTTACAAAATAAAACTGGCCTTATCGGTTGGCCACAGCGCCCGAGGCTCTTTTAGCTGCGCGTTTCTTCTAGCTGCCTCCTGGCATTCAGTGGCAGAGGTTTCCAAACAGCAGGTTTCCCCTTCTGCAGCAGAGGAATGGAGTCAGGAAGAACCAGGAAAGAAAAAAAAAAAAAAAAAAACACAGCACAGCAGATACAGAGCTGCAACTATTTACTTGGATTATTAATAGATTAGCATGTTTATACCTTTGGGAATTACATCTGGGCTTGACAAACAATAGGAACCATTTCCTGGTGAGGAAAAACGACAAATTTTGCTTGTGCTTTAACATTTTTGCTGATTCAAAATGTAGAAAAGTCCATGCACACACAACTTCCAGTCCTCTCAGTGAACTGAAGTGAAAACACGCTCTATCAGCTCGACTGTAGTGTTTGACACCTCCCACAGCTCTGTGGGCTTTTTTCTTTTTTTCTTTCTTCTTTTTTTTCTTTTTTTTTTTCTCTCTTCTTTTTTCTTTTTTTTTTCCTTCTTTTTTTTTTCTTTTGCTTTGTCTTCATTTGTATTCTGGGCAGTGTTTTTGGTTTCTTCTCCGCTCCCTTTCTCTTTCATCTTCCAGCAGAAGAAAAGAGGAAAGGAGTGGAGAAAGTAAGAATATGTGACAGAACTTGTCCGTTTCAGCTCAAATGGGAAGAAAAATCTTCTGTTTCAGATCTCTTCAAAACAGATGTTTCTTTCATAATCATGCAATCAGGAGGAAAAAGCAGAAAAAAAAAGGAAGTGTTCACATCCTTCCAAATACTGTGAGTTTTGTAGCATTCAAAAGCCATTTTTTCTCATTTATAAGAATGCAAAATGCGCCAAGCTGCCTCAGCTATTAATCCGCACATCCAGCCTGCACAGGGATTGAACTGACAAGCAGCTCGGTATCAGGTCTCTACAAGAGCCTTGGCAATCGCTTAATGGCTATCTTGGAGGTGACTAATGAGAAAAGCAACCACGCCGTCCCACACCCTGCACCGACTTCCCCGCTGTCCCGAGAAGGAAAAGTCTTTCCTTCCTTTGCCGCCAAGCACGGCAGCAATCCCGCAATCCCGCAATCCGCTGGGCAATACTCTGCAGCTCAGCAACCCTGCACTTGCTGACAGGGCTCTTTGGCAGCCGTAACCCCTGGCCATGACCTAAAAACACCCATAAGGTGATGTGACATCAGAAACCTGCCGCTTAGGTAGCCCCGGCAGCAAGGTCCTGCTAAAGATAGGCAGGTTATTAATAGCGAGGACCCTGTTGGGACCGTCAGCTGCACTGGGTCTGCTCAGCCTGCTGCAAATGATGAAGTATTTACTGGCAGTTCCCCTGCATGGAGAGGCAAATTAAAAAGTTTTCCGGCTCTGAAAAGCTCTCACCAGCTTCCCAGCAAGGCCAGGATCACTCGAGGGGAGCAACAAAGCGCCTTGCGAACCGGCCAGCAACACCAACAAGGTGCAGAGAGGCTCCTGCACCGTGAAACCTACCCCCGGAGCAGCCTGAGTCTCGTGGGTAAAGGTGGGCAAGGGACGGCAGCAGAGAGCAGTGGTTAACACCTGGGCTGTGTTACTGGTGGACATAATACACCCATAATATACTCATAATAACCGTCTGAGGGGGGTTAAATCAAAGGTGCATTTGACCCTATGTATGCTTGGGGAAATCAGACCACTCGTCAATACATCTCCAACTATAAACCGTTGCAAACCACAGGAAGGGATAGGCCCTGCTGCTTTGTATGATCTGGGGGACAGTATTTCCCTGCGGTGGCACCATGACCCCGCAGCACAGCAAAGCTGCCAGGTGAGTATGCTGCATTTTGCCCAGTATCAACACGCACCAGTTATTGCTCCTGGGCCACTCATTTTGGTTGTGCTTTGCTGCTGGTTGCCCGATACCTCACCGGGTGTCTCATCACTCTGAAACTGGAGGCTGGGCCTACTACGTGGTCCTCGTGCCCATCGCTTGCCCTTGAAGACGCAGCGCACGGTTGCACGTGCTCCGGCGATCAGGATCACCACGCTGCACCGGTTGTTGCACAGCGGTGGCCACACCGTAACTGGCACAAGACAGTCGTGTCAGGCGCTGCTGCATGAACCCCACTTCAGGCAGAAGAAAGGGTGAAATGTGCTGGTGGGAATCCGGGGGTCCCCAACGCCACCTCTACGCTGCTGGCTCACACAGCGGTGGGACTGCGCACTCTGCCAAAACCCGGCTGCAGCCGTCGATGCTCGAAGCTGCCTAAGAGCAGTGCTCTCCGCAAGGAGGCTGGGCATGTGTCTGCACCCCTTATCGCCTCTGAGCATGAGGGGAGGACAGGGTCAGGACACCAGGTCTGAATCCTTTTACTTTTGTCTGTAGAGACCATCTTGAAAGTTTTTCTGAGCTTTCCTACTTGGTCTGGCTTTGTTATTACAGCCCGTGCATTTTGGTCTGTAGACCAGATTGATTCTGTATTTTTAGAAGTTATCACTTCTTATAAACTAATTGGACTTTTCCATCAGGGTCGCTGACATCAAGTTTTCTGGGAGGTGAGGAAAAGGAAAGGAAAAAATGCACATGTGACATTATCTGCTGAACCGCCTCCTTAAAAGAGAGGCTGCTTTCCAAAAGGCAGTCCCTTTCAAACTATCCAGTAAGCTGCAGTTTCCCAGCTGCCATTCCAGGCTAGCTTAGAGGTAGGTGCACTAATTTTTAATCATTGCTTTCAGTGCCATGAGCAACTCTGAGTTTTTGCTACGCACATCATCTGTGCACAGACTGAGGGAACAAGAGGGCTCAGATCCTAGAGCAAAGTGCAAAGACCCGTGGCAAGCTCCTGGGGTGGATATGACAGACCTGTTCCCACTCTTTAATAAAACGTTGCTTTTATAACACTTTAAGGTGACACAACTGTGATCCTCTGTAGGAAACCACAATTATGCATACTGTTCCTTAAGAGAGAAAAACATTGCTTTACATATTCCTAAATTAAGCAAAAGTGCAAGAACAACACGGCCATCAAGGCACCGTTAATAGAACAGAAATCTTGCTCTCCGTGCACCATTTTTTTTATGCAGAGGCATTAGAGTCACTTGCATTTACTGCGGGAAAGGCCCAGTTAATTGCCTGAGAGCATTAAGCCCTCTCCTTTTCCACAGCTCACTGTGGGGCAGTGCAGGCTGAGGTGAAAGAGCAGCGCTGGGAGTCAGGAGTCAAGACCTCTGGTCTTCAAATTACAACAGAAAATTGAAGACTGAAGGCAGGCAATTAAAATATTAAAGTAAACCAAGGATATGCATTTTCTGTATTACATAATGAAGATAAAGACAGATTGCTGGTATTTAATTTTGGTAACATTAGGGGAAAAGCTGATTAGGGTGCAACGTTGCCACTATCGGTGACGAAAAGCTACCAGTGATCAAGAAAGGCAGGAAACAGTGGAAAGGGCTGGTCTCTATAGAGGGAAAAGGAGCAAGGCCCTCACAATAGGAAAGCCCAGAGAACGGAATCCGCTGCTGAATGTGGCAGGCAGTGAATGCCCCTTTGCAGCTTTTGTGTGGCTCCTTTCATCAGCAGATTCCAAAGAGCTTTACACTGGTGCGCACAGCCAAATGTGACCGTGACGCAAGGCAGAGCTGCGCGCTCAAGGTGCGTGCTTGGGTACCACTTCAGCACAGAGCACTCTTTGGGCTCATGCATCCCTCCGGTCTCCAGCAGGGCTAATTTGTCATTACCTCCATTTTACACTTTGGGACACACAGGGAGATGGAGCAACTTCCAATGGTGGTGGAGCCAAGGATAGACTCCCAGGTCTCCCACCACCAGTGAATGCACATCCGTGTCACCTTGCGCCCTTAGGATCTTCGGGCAGCCTCTCTGAAAAGTGTGGAGCAACCGCAGAGCCTGGCTGTCCAGGCCCAGAAGAAACCTTCACTTCATGGTTTATCCGTGGCACCAAGACGTGCTCCAGCTGCTCACTCGTGCCATTAGCCACAGCAGTCCGGGGTCACACGCTGGGGGACATAGTAAAGGATTGCGATGTGCAGGGTTTTCTTTTTTTCTTCTAAAATGTATGAGGAAATGGATTGCCCGTATGGGGATCAAGCGGCTGAGCAGGGGGAGACACGAAGTCTCTGGAGCCTCAGCTCCATCACGAGCTGTTGACCAGGATCCCCCTGTTTCACTCCAAATACGAGCTCTGGGGACGGGAGCAGAGCTAAAGCGGGTGCTGCTGCGTGCCGCACTGCTGCCGTCTGGGGCCGGGTACAACCAGCAGCGTCCGTTCAAGGTCTCCTCTCACGGGCTGTGAGCAGCTGTCTGCAGCAGCCCGTCCCAGCGCACTACCCCGGCCCCTCTGCGCACCGGGAGAGCCGCGGTCCTGGCTCCAGAGCCCAGGCTATAGCGGATATCCAGCCGTTTCCGCAGCTTTCAAGTGTTTGGATTAATGTGCACAGGTTTTGAGCGCGATCACAATAGTTTATAAGTGCATTTGAAACTGCTGGCAAGCTTCCCCATTAGCCCCCCTATCCCTTTTCCTTGTCCCCTTCTAGCACCAGGAGCACAGGGAAAAGGTACTCAGAAGCCCACGAGCCCTGCTGAAAAGTCTTATTTTGCAAGAGCGACTTGGAAGCTGGGAGGTTACGTCAGCCTGGTGCTTTGGAGAGCTCCAGGCTATCCTGCTTTCCACAGCATGAAACTCTGTGGCCCAATCACTATTAAATAACACCCTTTTCAAGAAAGAAAGGAATGATGCGATGACCAGCGATGATTCCACCTGACAGTCTTGTGCGAGAAGGGGAAGCCGAGCCAAGAAGGCATCCCAGAAGGGGAGCAATGCGGCTTCGCAGACCTCCAGGAAGAGGGCAGTTCTGCTCGGCTTCTGGTAAAGGCGGTTGCTCCTCCCGGCTCGCCGCGGTGTCCCGCCCGTGCCCCTTGCCGCGGCGGCAGGATATCCTGCGTTTGTCTGCGCGGCGCGCGGATGAGCACCTCCGCCGGCTGCTTCCCGGGTCTGCGGACCGGAGGGTCAGCAGGGGCCGGAGCAGCTGCACCGAGCAGAGGAAGGGTAACCATGGCGACCCAAGTTATCTGCATCCTCCATGTACTTCCTTCTCCCCACCCCACATCATATCTTTCCCACCCAAACCTCAAGCCGATAGAACCAGCGACCACGAGCTGGCAGGATGGGGACTGCGGCTGGGTCTCCCGGACCAGGCGCCTCTCGCCGCGTTTCGGGCCTCACCGCTGCAGGCTGAGACCATCAGACGGTACCGAAAGTGCAGGGAGAGGCGACTTCCAAAGGGAAGGGCTCCCAGGGACTGTAGATGGGGCGCTGGATATGCTGCCCTTGCTCCAGAGCTGCAGACTCATTGCTGCTGCTTCTGGTTTTGGCTGCGAGCTGTGGTCCTTCCTTGGAAGCAACAGCTTCTCCGCCTGCGCCCCACGTCAAACCCAGCTACAGTTTTGGCCGGACTTTCCTGGGACTTGATAAATGCAACGCCTGCATTGGGACGTCCATTTGCAAGAAGTTCTTTAAAGAAGAAATAAGGTCAGAAACTCAGCACAGTAATTTTTAAAAGCATTCTGCATAGTAGCTCAAAAGTTGCCTGTTAATATTTCCACTACTTTAATGAAAGGCAACACAGAGTAACTTATCACCAGGCTTCCCTTACAGGTCCTAGCATTTTAATTAATACCTACAAGCTGCCGCTTTGTTTTCCTTCCCTTTTAAAGCTACACAAACATGATCAGACTTCAGCCCTGAATTATAATTTGAAAGCAAAATGAACGACTTTCTGCATGCAGAATCCCCTATAATCGTGGGGAAGGGGAGAGGGAAGGAGGAGATCAGCTTGTTTGGATGTCACTGGCGGTATTTGATTAGGAGCAACTAGCCAGAGGTAAAGACCACGCTGTCAGTGGACTATATGAAGTCCTACATGATTTTGTGTCAGGTGCAACAACGGGAATGTGCAGAAGGTGGTCTGTGTGTTAGCTAAAATGAGAGGAGATGCAAACTTGCCTGAGGCAGAAGAACTTCTGCACTTCAGACACCTGAGTGCTAGAATATGGACGTGGCCAAAGTATTATTGCGCTTTGGGGAGTTTTCAGTGAGAACCTGAAGGCAGAAATTGCGTCTGCCTCTAAGTCAATTAGACGTACGCTGCGCAAGGAGCCGTTGCACTGATCCAATCAGTCCTGGGCTCCAAAGCAGAGCTCATCCGACAACAGCAGGGAAAATGTTGCTGGAGTGCATTAAAGTTAAAGTTAAAGGCGATGCTTGGCAGAGGAAAGGTTTATTGGGTCTGGTATGATTTATAGAGCCATATGCGCTTTCTTTTATAGCTATATAAGCCCGAGGGAGAAGAAATGATTATAGCAAAATAGTATTTTTAATACTATAATGTAAGCAGTATAATATTGGACAAATCACCATTTTTATCTTAAACTGTCCTATAAAACCTCGCACAGTAAGACCACAACGCTTTGCCGGAGACGGACTTAGCATACGACCATCCATTCTCTCCCTACCGCTCGCTGAAAAAAGTCAGACAAAAAGTCAGCAAATGCGGTGGCAGGGAGGGGGCCAGGTCGGCCCCGTTGCAGGTGCTCCCTGTCCTTCGCTCCCACTTAGTGGGAGCCCTCCCGGAGGGCTGGGGCTGCAGAGCATCCTTGGGTCGTGCCAAAGATAGCTGGAGCGTGCTGCAGCGCGCAGCTGCATGTGGCAGGGCAAGGCGGAGCGGGGAGAATTTCACAGCCGCTCGCGCTCTGATATCCTCTCCCCGCAGCCCTCCACCCTCTCGCACGCTCTTTTGCACGCACTTTGCGCTGCTCTGCGCTAACCCTCATCAGAAAATGCTTCGTTAATTTTCCACGGTTTCCGGGAGCTGCCGCACCGTTCACACGCGGACGGCGAGTGTGAAGCTGTGGGTTCTGTTCTCAGCGCCGCTGGTGACTCATCACGGGCTCTGGTGTTCGCTGCTTCCCTTATCTCTGCCCAACTTCATCCATCTGTAAATGAGCACAACCAAAGCCCGCCTCGCAACTGGCCTCAGAGCAGAGCCCAGCAAAAGTTTTCATAAAATACTGCAGAACTGAGCTGCAGAACTGACCATCGTGCCAATGTTGGTGACTAGCTTTGGCCAAGAGTAGTGGGAAGGAAGTTTGAAAAAAGCAGGAATTGTCATTTTGATTTATGTGACTTTTTTATTTCTAGTGGTCTCAGCTGTTTTAAGACTTGTCCTACATGATTTCTGTCTTTAAAGAGACGTAAACTCCAAATATAAGTGAGATTATTTTGGCTGAAACAAAATACTTTGCACCATCCAGAAAGAAGAAAAGCAAATTTGACTTTCTTCAGCATTTAGTTTTAGGCTGGTCTAAAATCTTTAATCTATGAATCAGTTATTCATACATCTCTTACTGCAAGTCTTAATTAAAGGATATTCAAGCTCTTAGCTAAAGCTTCCTACGAGAACAGCCAATTACTGTTATGGCTCAACTTGATGATGAATCTTGAAAGTATCCAGAAAGTGTGCCAGGCCAGTGCTCTGCTGCCCAGAAATGATGCCAAATACAGACTTGCTGCAGCCCTTGCCGCATTCCCAGGCCCGCGCGGCTCCCCCCGGGACTTCCACGGAGGAAATTACTCTATTTGTGCTCGCGCTGATGCTCAGCGCTGGGTTTCACACGTCCGTGCATTGCTTGGTGCGGGAGGCAGCCCCTGGCTCGTATCTGCCTGCCGTGAGCTCCAACGAATACACACACGCTCAGGCCAGCTCGCAAGGCACATTTATGCTCAACTTGAAGGGGGAAAAAAAAAAGAAAAAAGAAAAGGAAAACCCACCTCATCCCATAGCTGCCTCCTTCTTGTACGTGCCTGGCACGCTGTGCCTGCTGCAGATTAGGTACTGGGAGCTGCATGCTGCAAAACAAATCACAGTTAGACACCATGGTTATCGCCTTCTCTGGAAAGTCCTACCCCAAAACCAGCCAAATGAGGGGGGAAGAGGGAAGAAGCTGTTCATATGATGTCAGATGCTCTCATTGCTAGGAATGCATTTGCCCCAAATTTCTCCCCAGCTTTATAAAAGTCACCCCCAGATCGCACCAGCAGCAAATTGCGTATACCGGCGCTCCAAGCAGGAACGTGGCAAGGGGAAAATGTTGCTAATGCCCCTAGAATTTCTCTGTGCAGACTGCCTGACTGAAGTCATAAAAAAAATCAGCTTCACCTTTCAGCTTCGTTAATGTCTTTTCATCCAGTTCCATCCAGCTAATCCTCAGCGCAGCCGCTTGCCCATCCTATTTCACTTGTGAGCTACCCGCTTTAATTTATGATGAGATTAAATTAAGAAATGCTTTCTCAGGCACTCAGGCAAGAGTTTTAATTAGGGGATTTTCAGAGGCAACGCATGTTTGACGCTGGCCTCGCTGAAGGTTAGAGTTCAAGCACTTTATCTGAGTGGGTTACAGATTTACTTAGCAAGATGCCCACGGTGTCCCTTACCCGCTCCATGTGACACGCATGCGTGGGCAGGGCTGAGGGGGGCGATGAAACAACAACAGCAAAAAAAAACCCCATCATCACCCCCCCTAATTGCAGGGCCCATATGCTCCCTCCTGTGCTCGCCGCGGATGCGGCGGGGGAGCAGATCCCTGCAAAGTCTCCATGGCTACAGCGGAGCCGCGCGCCCAGCGCCAGCGTCCCCGGCTCCCCCCGTCGCAGCGCCAAGCCCCGTCCCTGCAGTGAGGTCGCGTGTCCCCAAATGGGACAAATGGGTTTGGGGATACCCCAAATCCGATGCCGGGGGGTACCTGCTGACACCACGCTGTCCCCAGCACCACCCTGTCCCCAGCACCACCTTGCACGTGGCCAGCACAGGGACCAGCTCAAGGAACCAGCACCGCTCTCTGCCTCGACACTTCTCTCCTTTTTTTTTTCTTTCTTTATTTTTTGTTCCTCAAAGGGCAGAACGGTGGCTATCTGGGGCAAAGACCAGCTTGAACATCAAAGCTGGTTGGCATTTTTACCACAAAAGCATGTGTGGCTGGAGAGAGCGCTAGGGCATGGCATTAAATTTTTCCTAGCAACATATCCCTGGCATCGAAAGCTTCAAATACGATATCTTTGATCTTTGATCTTTGTTTTGGTGTTAGTATTTTGATAAAAACACCTTCTCTTCCACATCAGTACAAAGTAAAGCCACCACCTCAAAACAAAAGGTCATTATGATATTTCCAAATACCCTTTTTCCCCCCCTCAATTTTTGTTCTGTGGGACATTTTTCAAATGCTGATTATTCTGAATTCCTCTCCCTTCACAGTTTCCATTTACATGGCCGGAATCACAACATTCTTTGGGGTTTTCCCCACCAGGTCTCACACAACCCTGTTCAGAACAACAGAAACTTTAAGCAGGGAGTGAAAATCTACTCTGTTTCCAAAGAACATTCCCTTGGCTCAGTAGTTATTCCTGCCCTGCTTAGGAAGGTACTTGGGGTTGCCAATCTGCTGCTGCTTAGTCTGTGCCATTAAATAGCCAAGGCTGCTTCTTGCTGGGCGCAGGAGCACGTGCTTGATCGTGGACACGCACGCTCAGCTGTGCACAGGCACGCTTGGTCATGCACAGGCACGCTTGATCGTGTGTCTGAATACTTATAATCTCATTTACTGCTCTCTACAGCTACCTGAAAGGAGGTTGTTGTGAGGCGGGGGTCAGTCTCTTCTCCAGAATAACTACCCATAGGACAAGAGGAAATGGCCTCAAGTTGCACCAGGGCAGGTTCAGACATTAGGAATAAGTCTCTTCACGGAAAGAGCGGTCAGGCATGGGAAGAGGCTGCCCAGAGAAGTGCTGGAGTCACCGTCCTTGGCAGCGTTCAAGAAACGAGTAGATGAGGGACGTGGCTTAGCAGGCACGGGGGTGAGGGGGTTATGGTTGGATGTGATAATCTTGAAGGTCTCTTCCAACCATAATTATGCTCTCTATGATTCCCGGCTCACTTGATGGCGCACCCGCACACTCGGCCGTGTGCGGGCAGAGGGGCGCACGTGAGCCCCGGTGCGGAGCTCAGCACTGGCAGAGCCAGCAGCAGCCTCCTGAGGTGCCTGGCGCCCGCTCCCCACCTGCCCGGGAAGCTTTTGGGGGCCGATTCAGCGCTTTGCTTGGCCCGTAGAGCTAGAAGCAGAGACTGCAGTTTTGCTTGCGCTGTGCCTTTTCCTGCGGCTCATTAACCTGCTCTCCGGGGGGCTCTTGTTTTGGTCCGGCAGGTTTGACAACTGGCTTTCTTCTCGTTTAAAGCTGCCCCCCAGCTACCTCCTCAGCTACTCGGGGAACTACACGGACGATGCCAAGAGCTGGCGGCTGGTGGACATCACCAGGCTCACCACCAAGTACCAGCACGACCAGGCCGACAAGCGCATCTGCACGGCGCTCCTCAAGACCAGGACGTGCAGCCTGGAGCGCGCCCTGCGCCGCACCGACCGCGTCCAGAGGTGGCTGCGGGCCAAGCGGCTCACGCCGGACCTGGTGCAGGTCAGTGCGCCCCATGCCAGCCCCCCGCCACGGCTCCCCCCTTGTTTTTTAGCAAAAAGGATGCAAAAAGCGTTAACAAGTCAGGCGAGGATATTTCTGCCTTCCCTCCCCATCATCCCAACATTTCTCTGTGGCCTAAAGCTGTCTTCTTTATAACTACTAGCACAGTTTCTTTTTTCAGGGGCAAAGCTCTCACTTGACTTCGGGAGCCAGGGCTTAAAAATAGCGACTGAAACATTGCCTGGCTTGTGACACAGTAGGAGGGGCGGCCAGCAAGCCACTCTGCAACACGCTGTGCTTGTCTCATCCCCTTGGGCTGCACAAGTCGCTCTGAGCTGAAAGAGAAAAAAAAAAATAAGGAAGAAGGGGAAAAATAAAGAAAATGAAGTAGGGGGGGGAAAAAGGTAAAATAAAGGAAAAAAAATTAAAAAAAGGGAAAAAAAGGCAAGCAGTGAGGGTTGCCCCAGGCTCATGCAGATGCCAGTGCATTGGGTCTTGGCGCCTGTGTGGAGGGACCCCCTATCTTACACACACGGCTCTGTCGCGGGGTCCTTGTCCCCGGACACGTCCCAGAGGGCCCCTGAGAGCTGCACGGAGCGGGAGTCTCCTCTCCTAACCTGCCCACCGCCGATAGCGGATTATGTCACGGATGAAGAAGCCGGCTGCCCTTTCCATCGCAGTCCTCAAGTGTCACAGGCCAAGCGAGGACAGAGGCGGCGCTGCCTCCTCCGCGCAGCATCGCTGCTGCCTGCAGCGGCGCAGACAGCCCAAAAGGCAGGGCTGGGGGCGAGAAACGAGGGAGCTGCAGGGCAGAGCTGCTCCCGGGCACGGGGCACGGCCCCGGGCAAGGCCGGCTGCAAGTGGCTTTCGTCCAAGGGCAAACCCCCTGTGCCCTCCCCAGCTGTACGCGCAGCTCCCCTGCAGCCGCACGGCTTTGCAGGAACCCCTGCCAAGGCGCAGGGGGAACACGCTCTGCTTGACCCTGGCGTGTGGAGCAGGATTGCTCCGATGTGTTTTTGTTTTTTTCCCCCTCTCTTTTCTTTCATTCTGAAACAATCCCTCTTCCTTTAAGGGCAGAAGTGGCTATGAAAAAGAGGATCCTTTTTTTTTCTTTTTTTTTTTTTTATTTTTAAAAAGGCAACTGCTTCCTACAACCTGCACACTGCTGCATCCGCAGTGCTGTGCCCTGGAGATAGGCTGCTGTAGGGCTTTTTTAATTTTTCTTTTTAACTTCTACCTTGTGGAGTGTGCAGAGGGGACCCCCTACCCTGGCAGGCGCAGGCGGCTGGGGCAGAGCAGTGCCCAGAGGGACGTGCCCAGCGCCGGCAGTCCCAGACGCAGATCCCGCTGCGGCGGCGCCCGTTCGGGGCCGAGGTGCGCGGGGCTCCGAGCGTGCTGCCGGCAGGGGAAGGGGGCGGCGAGCCGCTCCGGGGAACGCCTGTGCTCCCTGTGCTCTGCTCCTCTGGTGTCCAGTAACCCCGGGAGAGCGGCGGTGGGAGGGCTGTGCCCCCGCTGTCCTCCTGCACCCTGAGCCGAGCTGGCTGGGTGCGCGCACACGTAGATGCACATGAAAAACACCGCGCGCAGCCTCTCCGGTTTCTCCCGGGCACTTGAATTTCGCCTCGCGCAGCGGTGGGAAGCTGAGCTGACATCAGCCCTTGGACGCCTCTAACGTGAGTGCCCGGTGCCAGCGCTGGGGGACGGGAACAGACTCCCCGGGCACGTTTCTGCAATCTTGGCTTTTTTTTTTCCCCTAAAGTCGAGGGAGGGCACAGCACGCTGGAGTTAGCCGAGACCTTTGCACGGTGGCGGCGTTCATGTTTTCATGGTTCTTTGGTTCTGTAAATCAAGCAGAGAAACCTAAACTGGGACATAAATGAACTTTAGCAGGATATAGACATGAATGCACACAAGAGCACAGCAGCTCAGAGGCCCTGGATCCCCAACCCCCCAGTTTTGGCAGCAATCACCAGCTAAAAACGTCTACGCGTTTGGCAAAATGGCCCCTGCTCTTACAGTGATCTGACTCAAAAGAAAAAAAACCCTAAAACGGGTCACACGCAGTAGATTTGGGCAGTGCACGGCGTGCACAATTTGTACGTGACTCTCTAAGCCGGGGCACTGCAGCAGGGGCCACCGGTCGGATGCGCTGGGCTCCTCGGCTCGGTGAGGCCAAGGGTTTCCGTTCCCATGTCTGCCCGGGCCGCTCGCGCCTCCCGCGAGCCGAAACCGCAGGGCGCCGCCGCCCGCCCCCGTCCCCGTCCCCGCCGCCGGCCTGTGGTCGGCTCCGCGGTGTTTGCCGGGCAGAGACGCCGGTAACCCAGCGCGAGCGGCCAGAGGGCTTTTCCTCACTGCTGTGATAAGGCACTGCAAGGGCTTATCTTGCTTATCCGCAGAGCTGCTTTTCTGGGCTATTTTCTTTTTTTCATTACTTTTCCCTCTTTTTGGTCACGGTAGCAGGACGCTGTTGATGCCCAACGCGATCCCTATCCCGTTTCGTCCAGCTGTGTCCCTCGGTGGTTCCTGCACTCCCGTCCCAGCATAGGAGAGCTGACGATAGCCCCGGTAGTCCTATCGTAGCGAACAGTGAGTTACAACAAACCTCAACATACCTGAATCAGAATGACAGACCATGAAATAATGTTTTTTTTCACTTTTCATTGCCCGCCCTGCCTGACTCGACTATCAACTGGGCTCCTGCCACAGAGATTATTTCATCTGCCGCTGCAAAAATCTTTATTGGACGCAGCCAAGTCTTCATTGCTAAAACCTAGTTTGTGTCAGAGGCGAGCTGGATTTTACTCTGTGTTTACGTGTGGCTACCTGGGCTGGGAGCTTTAACCTGTGCGGTGGTAGCAGCCACATGCTGCTTTGCCTGGGTCTCAGCTCCAGAGTTCATCACTTTGAAGGAGGGCAATGATTGCCTCTCCTGTTGGAGGTGACGAACAGCAGAAAAGTGTTTCTTTTTTTTTTTCTTTTTTTTTTTTTCCCAGCACAGATCTCCTGCACGGCAAATTTCTAATCCCTGACTCCAAAGAACAGCCAGCAAAATGATAGGGCAGACAAACAAAACCTGTATGAAGAAGAAAAAAGCAGCCATCTTCAACTCCTCCCTCCAGAACATATTGCGCAAAACTGCTGATCAGGACCACAGTCTGCCCACAGGAGATGTGCAAACACCGTGGTTACTTGGCCTCTGAGCCCAGCACCTATCACTTCATTTGTGGTGCACAGGCAGCAGCTCTTCGACTCTAACTGGTCCTTACTGGGCAAGGACTGAGTTTAGTGTGTCTCCATCTACTGCTTTTTGGACCACTGTCTCAATACTTGAGATGCACCTAGATAAGCCTCCCCAGACCAAACACACCTGAAGCCCTGCGGGAGGGAGAGGAAGACCAGCAGTGGAGCCTGCAATGGGGACAAGCCCCATAGCCTTGCAGGATATTCTCAGTTTCTGTCTTGGGGCTGAATAAAACCTTTGGATTAAAACAGCCAGGAGCTGTAGGTGCTTTGACAACTGCATCCAAATTTTTCCTCCTGGATGCCATCCCAGATTTTCTCACTTTGAAAGCGGATGCATCTCCGCAGCGGTGCATGGAGCAGCAGATGGCAGTGTTCCTGATCTGCGCTCATCCCTCCCCAAACTGGGTGAAAATAAATTAAAGCAATGAGAAGTTGTCTTCCAAGAGTCCTCCTCACATCAGAGTGAATTTGCACGGTATATGTGAAGTATATGTGCACACAGGAGTTTAAACCACGTTGCCTGTTGTGCACTAGTTAAAAAACAAACACAGCTGAGTGTAGGCAGGTATTGCTGGATCTATTCATTATCAGATATATAAATGTGGGAATTTAATCAAAGTAAATAAGAAGTTTCCCATGTCAGTCACAAACAAGATATTGGACTGCTTGTCAAGTCTTATCCTTTAGGAGGATAAGGCACTCCTAGGGACTCAAGATATTTTCTGTCAGTATATCAGTATTTTCTGTGTTTAAAACGTGTTCTTCATTTTTTTCTTCCACTGGCAATTTTTGTTCAACATTTCTACACTTTCTGCTGCAGGGATGTTTCTATGATTCTGCCAAAAGGGTCAGCCCTTCTCCACTGAAACACACGAGCAAGTACTAAGCTTTATTTATGCGTCTGAGTAGTTCTGCCAAAATCAAAAAGGCTCACGGTTGAGTTTTGGTGGATTAGGCTCTTCATTAAACCATAGGAAGTTGCATTTATGGTTGATGCAAATGTGGCAGCACTCAGCTCTGCTCCAGTGCTCTCACATCCCCACTAAGAGCCGGTTCACACTGGAGAGGGCAAGCGAGCAATCTGATGGTAATTCAACCAACGCGGCTGTTTTGGGGCCGGCGAGTTAGTGCTGCTGCTCATCGCACACTCCCTCCTGTTCACACCCACCCATCCCTCATCTGTGGCCATCAGCAAAGGAGACGGCTCCGTGGCTCAGACTTCTGTCCCGGAGAGGGGATATGAAGGTGACTTCACCAAAGTGCCAGCCACTGTTTTAATTATAAAAACCCTAAAATAGTTTCATGGGAAATGAGCAGTCGTGACCGCAGTGGTGCAGCACATGTCCAAGTCTGAGTTAATAGGACAAGTTCTGACCTTAGAAGAATTCCTAATTGCAGCTTCTCTGTAGCCTTTTCTATGGGGACTTCTGTTCCTGTTGTTCACAGAAAAGCGTCTCAGCTTTGCACTGCACACCCCTGTAGGCAGTAAGGCTTTCTAACTTTGGTGGCAAATATTTGCAGACATGCTGAACTGCAAGAGATGTCTCCACCATTTATCTCTTTAACACCATTCAGTTCTGCTCATTTTTTCCTCACTTCTCACCCAAAGAAAAAGTGACAAAGCCAGACATAATGTGTCTGCAAGTGCTGTGAGACAGAAATCCATAACCATTCCCTTCCTCTCCTTTCTGGGCTCTTTTTTTTTAAATTTTAATTGGTTGAAAAAATATTTCCATGATAAAGCTACACCAGAGGCCAGAAGTCTACAAAAACTTGTAGCTATAGAACTGGGGGGAAATATTTTTGGCAAATGTTTTATTCTCTTGGAAAAAAAAAATCATCCTTTGGTCATTGCAAAATGACACTCCAGTTGGGACTGAGTGTTTTGGATAGTTTGATCAGATCTGAGTATTCAGGGCATGGTTCGGGGAGCAGTTTAAATCTCATTGAAGCTTGAGGATTCGGGGGTTCACCCCGCTGCTCTCCACCTCGTCCTGGGATAGTCATGCATTCCCTCTTTCCTTCTTTCCTTCTTTGCCATGGTAGCTGGCTAGTTAAATGCTTTATGCCAAGGGAAGAGCTCAAGCAGGAAGGACCGAGAACCACCTAGCTCAGAGTAACCAAATAACCTGGAGACATCCCACGTCAAATCTTCACTCTCAGGGTGAAGAGTGGCTGGAAGCAAGTGTGAGCTTGGGTATTCAGCTTTCCTCTGCAGAATGCCTTCCAAATATCAATTAAAAAGAAAATCTGAAAGAATAAATCAGGCTACTTGGATTATTTGGAAGAAAAAGGGTAAACAAAAATCTTATTCCATCACCAAACAGAAAAATGCCGATGTAATGTTTTTGCACTGCTATAGGGAATTCTCCGTATGTCATCTCCCCTTAACTATTAGGAAAAATTGCACTGACTTCAAAACAATGGTATTTTTCAACTGAAAGAGATAAATATAAATTGACATTTATTCCAGCAGTGAATCACTTTTTACAAATCAAACCTACAAATTAGAGACGTGAAATACAGTAATGGCTGAATCCATTAACTCAACAATTCTTTATTTGTTGCTCATGTGTGCAAGAAAATATACACAGGACATTAACCTTTGTTTCTGATAGTTAATGTGCAAGTTTATCAGAAAGATAATATTTCCTGTGCATGTACCCACACACAATGTTTATTTACAGAGTTTTAAAACATGTTTACTGACCTTAGCAAATAGTATTCCCAAGAAAGCTGCTTACAGGCTAAGCAAATAGGAAAGCAATTTGGAGATATTATTTGAAGAAGGAAGTGACTCACTGACTTAATGAAGGGAGAGGCCTCCACAATTGAATAAGGCTGCCAAGGCTGGAAGCAGCAGGGTAGGAGGAGGCCCGCCGGCACCGGCTAACACGGTGGCATTCAGTCAACGGGAAAGGGGCCTTGCAGGGCCCGGGGCTGGGCTGCGAAGAGCGCCTGCCGTTTCCAGAGCTCTTGCCACCAACACGTGTGCTAAGTGACATCGGAGTTTGCTGTGGTTATGAAGAAGTGTCATGATATTTTCTAAGACTTTGCTACAGAAAAACCTCACACCCGTCATCAGCAGATGGTGCCGATGGGCAGAGCAGCTACGCGGACCAAAGGCTTTGGGCTGGGCTGTCAAGCGCAGCCTTGTCCCTACCCACGGAGCGGCTTGAGCGCAGTGTGGCGTCCCAGGCAGGAAGGCAAATAAATAAATATCTTTGTTCCCTCTTCCCCGTCGCCAGGGTCTCCCCAGCCCCATGCTGCGCTGCCCGTCGCAGCGCCTCTTGGACCGCATCGTGCGGCGCTACGCCGAGGTGCCCGACGCCGGCAGCATCTACATGGACCATCTCACCGACCGCGACAAGCTGCGCCTCCTGTACACGCTGGCGGTGAACTCGCACCCCATCTTGCTACAGGTAGGCGCCACCTGTGCTGAAACCTCCTCCAGAAACCCCTCTCCAGCAAATCCTTGGCTAAAACAGCCCTGGCTGCAGGGAATCCCAGGCCCGGTCCTTCAGCAAGGTCTGCTCGGTGCCTTGCAATAGCCTGGGAAGTTGCTGGGAGATACGGATGCCCAGCCCCTTAAGCAAATCTGAACCCAGATGGATTATTATTACAATAATGTACTGTAAAAGCCAGGGTTGTATACCTCCCCAGGACTGCACAGCGCTCTGTTTGCATTGCTAATGTACTGCTTAAAATCACGGCCTCTTTATAAAATCCAAAGCGCGAGAGAGCACGTTTTGACGTGGGCGCACCAAGAAGCAATGCTGAGGCAGCACGTGGCCTTGGATAGCACCAATTCCCCCAGCTTCACACTCCACAGCTATTTCATTTTCTTTCTGTGTGCATGCAACCAGCAACCAGCTCCATGGCGAAGTGCAGCTTTGCAGAGGTGTTTGGTTGAATTCCAGATAAAACGGAGTTCTCTGTTCGAAGGCAAAGAGCCATGAGGCCCCATATCCCTCACCCTCTGCCCCAGTGAGACAGATAAGTTAAAATATAAATGAAAGAAAAGTTTTATGTTGGCAAGGCTATGTGATTTCCACACTAAGGACTGAGATGGCCTGGGATAACTGCACTACTGGCATGGGGTAACTGATGCACTGAGCCCACCCCAAAAGTCCGTGCTGTATCAAACATCTGGGACTTCTGAACCTGAGACTGCAAAGTCTCCTCTAAAATGAGCCAGACAGTTGTTACAAATTAGTTAGAACAGCTCCAGCCCCACCTCACCTTCAAGCCATGACGTTAGCTATGCAGTGCTCATGAGGGAGCCATCAAAGGCTGCATAAAGAAGCCTAAAATTAGCTCTTCTGTGCCTTAAAATTTCATGAATTTAAAGTCTATTATTATCTTGGACTTTCCAGTTAGTCTGCTTTCTCTCACAGAACAGTTCTTGCAATATCAGATTCTTCTTTAATTAAAATAATGCAAAAGAAGAAAAGAAAAGTAGCTACCTCAACTATTGCCTTCCCAGGCTCCTGGGACTACCTGGGGACAAGGAATTGCAGGTCAGGATTCCTGTTTGCCTCAAGTCATTTGGGAGGATGGTGGGCTGCTGGCCATGAGAAGATGATGGACACACTTACTAACCCACCGTGTGCTCCTCCACATAGCCGCAAACGGGGGGAAGAGCACAGGAAAGGGGGTTCTGGACTTGACGGCCCACATGCCATTCCCGCTCTCCCGGCAGATCTTCCCGGACGTGGAGGGGTGGCCGTTCCCGCGATACCTGGGCTCCTGCGGGCGGCTGGTGGTCAGCGCCAGCACCCGGCCCCTCCGCGACTTCTTCGGTGCCGCCCCCGAGGTGGCCGCCGACCTGGCCCTGCAGCTCCTCGCGGTCCTGCGCTCCATGGGTGCCAACGACCTCAACTACTTTTTCTACTTCACCCACGTGGACGCTGGCACCTTCGGCGTTTTCAGCAACGGGCATCTGTTCATCCGGGATGCCAGCACACTGGGCATCATCGACAGGGAGGAAGGTACTCAGCAGGCTCTGCAGGCACGCGTCTGTTGCGGGAGGTTTTCGTAAGGTGGAGGAAAACAAATAGTTCACCTGCTGTGCTCAGCTTTTCTGATTTTTCTTTTTTTTTTTCTTAAGAATCAGTACGTTGCTTGGTAAAATAGATAATAAAAGTACAAGAGACATATTGACAGCAAAAACACCAGTGGCTGCTGCCACCCTTGGCACCGAGTCTGGAAGGCAACAGGAGTTTTATCTGCCTGGTAAATGATGCCATGACCATAGGATGCCTCGGAGTGCATCTGAGTGCCACGCGGATGACACACAGTCTTGCCATTTCTGTGACTAGCAACAATATTCAGCACACACTGCACCAAATGAACGAATTTAAAAGTCTCCTTAAATCCCTTCTTTTGCTAAAAAGCTTTTCTCACACAAATGTCAATATTTGCAGAGAGAAACTTTGACTTGTTTTAAGAACTAGGTCAAAGGAGAATCTTAGGTGCATTTCTCACATTAGCTGCAAGAACAACAGCAAAAGCTCCTTTTTGTAAGATTTCTCTAAAAAGAACAACTATTCACTTTTTTCACCATTTATATTGGTCTATCACTGGCACTAGAACTAGTCAAAAAGTCTATTCCTTCAATAATTTAATATTTCATTTAAATGTTAAAATTTTAAAAGGCTCGTATATTTGGAAACAGTTATCAGAGATTTTTATAATTTTATTATTATTTTTAATTCTGAAAGCCACTATTCCTGTCATGTCTCCAGATGATAGATTAACTGTTGCAATTTAGTGATTGCTGTGATTATGGATAACATAGAAATATTATGGCTCTGACTACTGTAGCCTTTTTTGTTTTTACAGGAACTCCACACTTCAGTTCTTGGCTTTTTTTACTTTTTTATTATTTATATATATATATATTTACTTTTTTATTGAATAGATGACTCAGCTTCCTCTGTAAGGCTGTTCTGTGGGTTATGGTGGAGTTCTGTCATTCGGCAAAGCCTATGCATTTTGGGAGTGAGAATGTTGTTTGACCCATACACAGATGTAGCACAGCATACTCTGCAATGGAAGATCCTAGTGTCATTTAGATTGTATTTATAGCATTTTGTCACTAACTTACTTACAAGTATATTTGATTATCCAGGATTGTGCTCCGTGTTTCTAACAACTGATTTAATTGTGGTTAACAGGGAGCCCGCTCACCGGTGACCAGCAGGAGTACAAAGATATATTTAGCTGCTTGACTGCGGACTGCCAGTCCGCAGCTGTGTCCTGTAACTCAATCCGAGAGGAGCAGAGTCTCGTCATGGTGTGTCAGGAGCTTTTGCCGAAGCTCCTAGGGGGGAAATTCCTTGGAGCTGTGCAGGAGAAGATAGACCGCTTCCTCCAGCACTGCGCCGACGGCTTCGCCGGCGACCAGGGCATCGACGTCGCGGTCGCGAAGCTCGCGGAGCTCCTGAAACCGCTGCGATCTTGCGACTCGCGGTTTGCCTATCGCTACCCGGACTGCAAATACAGTGACAAATATTGAGAGAAGCCCTTCGAGAAGGAGCGGAGCAGCCTCAGAGCCCTGCGGTCGCAGAGCACAAGAAGGACCTGGGGTGGCTGGGAAGAGCCGCATCACAGCAGAAGGATCCTGATGGAGAGGCAAGAGGAAGCACCTGGGATTCACTGCTCATCTCCCAGAGACACGGTGGTTACGTGGGGTGTTTGACATGATCGAAGGCTTAAGGACTGTAGACGTTATCACGACAGCGGCCACAAGATTAATATATCTTGTTCACACATTTTGGCCTTGGAAAAATTTTCCGTGCCATCCACTAAAATGAAACCCTCTGAAGGCAGCTCACTCACACTAGCTATATACAGGGGCTTTATTACCAAGATCATCTTTTTGATTGAGATGATATATGTATAGCATGAGATGGATGGAAGAATTTAAGACTTTCCTGTGGGGGTTTTTAATGCTCTAAGAATCATATCTAAACTGAATCATTTGATCAGTTCCTTACCATCATCACCTACAGACCACTTTTATAAAATATTTAAATTTTATTACTTTTATGGCACATGGAACAGAAAGAAGCAATCGACAGCATTAAAAAGCTGAAAGAACCTCTGTCTCCTGAGACTTAGTTTCTCTAATCCCCAAATATCATTACTTCTAATCTTCCACGGTTTTGACTGGCAGTAATTGGAGTCTAATAAAGGTTCTCTCATTTCCAGACCAAAAATCCCCAACTTTTATACTGCTTCTCCAATAGATACATTCACACTTTTGTCTCTAAAAATATGGAGACAAGTGGGTTTGAGTGGTTTTGTGCAAAACCACTCAAATGAGAAAATGTCCAACAAGCAGAAGAGGGAAACAACACTAAAAGATGAGATATAAATCCACCCTGAACATGATGAGACTCGCTGAACACTCAGTACTTAACCTAGGTGCTGAGGCACCTCCTAAAAGTCACAGAGATCTGAGTCCTGACCCACAAGAGGTTGTCTATCTCCAGCCCCTCCTCCATTTTCCCTTTAAAGGAGAAATCAGTAAGTCCCCAAAGGAGTGATTTAGGCACCTAGATGTTGGGTGGGAGTAGCCTCCTGTCTCCAAGAAGTGGCCAACCCAGGGCTACAGGGAATTGCCTTATTTTGTGGAGGACGAAAGGAGAAGGTAGGAGTTAACGGAACTTATCCAGCATTTGTGAGGCCCCATCCCATGTGCCCCTGTGGGGTGTCAAAGCCCCCCACCAAACCTTCCCTGCTGTCCCTTGCTGGGCTGCAAGACCTCTCCTGGGTCTGAGGCTTTTCTCCTGGGACTCAGGTGCCCAAGAGTCACCGAGCAAATTTGACTGAGCTGAGTCAGAAACAAAATTTTCTGGAACCTTCTGGAAGTGTTTTCCAGAAACAGCCACAGTCTTCCTCTAGCCATGGTTCAAAAAATAAATCAGTAACTTGCATTAAAGCATTAAAAAAAAGTTAATGCCTTTACATTGCTAATCTATGTGCAGAGTTACCAAGAGCTGGAATGCAAGTCACAATTTTGTGTTGGCTAATGCAAAGGGAGGCTCAGGAGGGACTCGGTTCCCTTTTTGTGCGTGCAGAGCACCGTACCTGCAGGCAGAAGTTACTTACAGACACGCGTTAGGCACTCAAAAACACACGTAGGTCTGGCACTGAGAACATCTGACCCAAGACATTTATTCTGGTTTTCCATTATTCCTCCTGGCATAAAATATCAAGTGCACCTTTCACCTCTCAAGAAGTGGAAACGCTGAAAATAATTTGTAGGTAAATTTAGCTTTAGGTCCAGATGGTCTGACAGCAAAAATGTTCAAATATGCAGTATAAGCTACTGCTGCAGCTCTTTCATGATTTTGGTCTATTTCTACATCATGGCTCTCTTCCAGTAAGAAAAACATGTCCTTCGCCGAGATCCATAAGGCTGATTAGCAGTCTGTTTTCAACAGTTTTTCCTGAGTCTGTCTCCATCTTAGCTCTATGGGTCTGTGACTATACCTAATAACTGCACATTAACCCCGGCCTCTTTCTGCCCGGCGAGTCTGTCCCTGTTGCAGAGGGCTGGCCGCCCCTCGCAAAGGGGAGACGGGGAGACCTCGCTGCTTTGCCATCAATCTGCTTGTCCTTAGTAGTTACTCACGCCCGCTCTGCGCTGCTAATTGGTGGTTTCCATTCAGCGCTGGAAGGGAGCGTTGTTTATACAGTTGTAGCTAAAAATGCGCACCACAAAATGTCCAAAAGGCTCTAAGCCGAGGAGCTCTCTGGGCCCGCCCATGCCGCAGCAGGGATCATTTGCAAACCGTGGGCCAGAGGAGAGCTCTTCGCAGTTACCCAGTGACTCAGCCTGACACAGACTGGCCTCCCATTCAGTTCTTTCTGCTTTAGCAATTACTCGACTCACGCTCAAAAGCAGGGCCAGCCCTTGCAAAAGTGCTCCAGGCTGGGTTCACCTCCTTTCCGGTGCATCTATGGGAGTTTTGGGCTTTTTTGTTTGTTTTCTTTTTCTATTTTTTTTATTTTTCTTTTAAATCATTTAGATATTTTCTTTTGGAAAGGAATCACTAACTTAATAGGCTGATCTGTGAAAAATGGCTTGTAGACAGTAGACCATCTCTCAGCAGCACTGAAATGCAGAGAGTTGAGTAAATTCATCACTGTTGAGAAGGGCAAGAGGAAGCCCACATCATAAAGCTGGCATCAAGCTAGGGGACTGGGAGTTGTCGCATGGGCTTCAGGAGGGTCACTGAATGTCATAAAATGCTCAGTGTAAGAAATGAAAGAGTCGCTGTCTTCCCCTGCTGCTGGACTCAAGGCAGCAAAACCACCGCAATGGAAGTTTTGAGACACATAGCTTGATCCAAAGATGTTGAAGTGGAGAAGAGTTTCCCACTGCCTTCAGTACACTTCGATATCACTTTTAAAAAAGAAATTTACATAATTAGAAATAACTTAATCATTGACCTAAAATATTGAAGTAAAATATTGAATAGATAAGAGCTGTATGCGCCATCAGTTTCTCTTCAAACATAGCTTACAAAGACCAGGCTCATGTGACTAACGTGCCAGCCATAAAATCAGTTCATGGCTCAGAGAACAATCATTTTCCTAAACTCAATCTCATTTCCCCATATTTGTCTGCTCCCTCCCCCCCCTTTTTTTTCCCACTGCCAATTTTTTCTTTTAATATTTTCTCTTTTTTTGGCAGTCAGGACCTGGAATCAGTGCCCACCCTGTCTGCCTGCTTCAGTCAAGCCTTGCAATGCTTGTAGGCCAAGCTCCAAAAGGTTGTGAAATTAATTTACAAAAGACAATTACTTTAAACCTAATCCTTCCCAAAAGAACTCTCTAGCAATTTTTTCCTCTCTACATTTATTTCTCACAGTGGCGAGTCTTTGTATACTGTTGCCAGTAACAGTTTAAAAACAGATCAGGCCTTCATGTTTCCACAGTAGAACAAGAAATGAGGCAGTTTTTCAGAAATCTCATAATAAGTCTGAACACTTCCTTTATTTGTGGATAGTTTGCAGCTGCAGTTATGCCCACATATTTACTAGGTGTCTCTCTTCCTGTAGTCCACTTATTTTTTATTCTTTTGTGTCAAGAAAGTCTTGGTTTGTAAAACTGTGTTTTCTGCCATGTTTTACCTAGTGATATATTTTAATAACGCTCAGTTCTCAAGGGACAGGTTCTGTGCAGAGGCAGCCCTTAGCAAGTCATATTCCCAGTTTCACCCCCCCTGATTTATTGCCCTTCTCAGTATCATTTTCAGTCAGCTCCTTTACACCTTTCGGTAGTGTTCATACTGCTAAACCATCTGCTAAACATACCCCTCTGCCCTGAACAACCCCTTTTGAAACAGCAGCAGCTCTCGGTGCCGTTAAATTGCCTTTTACGCACACTCCTCGTGCTGGAAGGAGGGCTCTCCGGCAGCCTTTGCTGAGATGGGCCTTTCCATCGTGCGTTATATAACGGGCTGCCCTTTAACGCAGGCATTTGCTGCGTTAAAGCGGGCAGAAATACCTCCTGTGCTCTAACGCCGGGGCTCGCTGGTGCCACGGCCGAGAAGTCCAGCTCGGCAGCGTAACGCGGTTTGCGGTTGCTAAACTGTCCCGTGAGCTCAGTCTGCCTCTGAGCGCCAAGCTCTCGACAGGACGAGAGGGAAAAGGGGGAGAGTACAAGAGCGCTGAAAAAGAGCACGTGCAGTGGCTCTGCTTTTGACTAGCTGTTTCTAGCAGCTCTCTTGGTGCTTGGTCCAGGCGGTGGCAAGCAGGGAAAATCAGCAAAGGCTTTGTGATGTGCCCCTCAGTTGGCCGCCCTGCCCCATCCTCTTCATTTAATAACTGCTTTACTCCAACATGGCAAATCCACGGGGAAATGAAAATGAGACAGAGCCTTTCCCTGTCATGATCCCAGATGTTGCAGATACTTGGCCATCCTGGTACCTCCTGATCGATTGCCTTGGCTGGGATGTTGTGCATCCAGTGGGAACAGGATGTGTCACGAATTTGTGGGGAAACCTGGGCAGGTGTTGGAGGTCAAAGTATTTGGTAGCACAAAGAGCTCTCCAAAGCCATCTAGCAGGAGATGCTGGGGGTCATCATGACCTGGCTGCCCGGGGGGTTGGAGCTCAAAGCCCATGAGAGAGAAGGTCCTGTAAAACTGGATTTCTCTCTCCGCAGCTTTTGTGCTTGGCAGCATCCTGCCCCATGTCTTTTCTGCTCCCCCAGCTTCACCAAGGATGCTGTCTAGGAAACAACCTGACATTTTGAGGTACGTGGGGTCAGCATGTAACAGAAAACTAGAAACCAGAAAAAAACAGAAAAACACATTTAGAGTGAGAGCCTTTCCAGCAAGCTCAGCCAACAATAGTTACATGCAGGTGCTTTTTATTTGTATTCTGGTTTTCTGAGACTTTAGGATGCACTTGGGTCCCATTTGCCAATTACTGTCTACAACCAGGTGCTCTAGATCCTTTATTACTAATTCCTCCTGTGCGAAACCTCAGGTTCTCCCATTATCACATGAATCTGAAAAGCAGAGGTTTAATAAGTATACTGAATGTCATGAGACATTACAAAATTACAAAAGCCAGCACCAGAGTACTCTAAAGTAGTTTGCCAAGACATACTAACTCAATCAATAGGTAAAAGTCAAGCAGCTAGAATCCTTCCTCTAATCAGAGCCAACAGAAGCCTAGCACCGTCCTGAAATTAAAACCAAACAAACAAGAATTTCAGGGGAATAAAAATAAAGTAAGAATAGCTACTCACAGCAAGTTTCTCTGTGGTAGGGAGACTTTCTGTTCGAGGGTGACTTGAACACCTAACAGGAGACCAGGAAATCTAATGGGAAGGGTGAGGAAGACCAGAGGTGCAGAAGAAATCCCAAATGGGAAAAGACAAATTAACAGATAGAGAGAGACATGTGGGAACAGTCTCCAAACAATGAAAAGCAGCAATAAAGGGTTGGAGATAAGCTATTTTCCATTTCACTAGTGAGAAGCAGTGAGTTTATGCAGTAGGCTAGATGTATCACAGCGAGAATAGCATAATGATCTGATTGCCGGGGTGCTGGGCTGGGCTGGACAGCTTGCCCAGATGCCCCCTGAGAGATTTCTCGGTGCAAAGGTGAGATATTGTGAGACCTCCTTGCTTGAGTGGGGTGACCTCTGGCATGTGTGATGAGTTGTCAGCCTTAAAACTTTGGTCCACACATTTCACATGGGGACAAGACCTCCTGAAAGAGGAGAGGTTAGAGGGGTGCTCTTTGGTGGCTGAATGCTGAAAAGAAAATAGCAGGTTTACACATTGGCCGAGACCACCAGAAGGGAAGGGGTCAGACGAATAAGCCATTTTTCTCATTTAAAAAGCAATGATATTGTTCCTGGCCTCGTTTTACCTTCTCTTCTGGGCGTTCTTGGTCTTCTGGAGCAACGTGAGGAAGTTTTCCTCTCACAGCTCTCCAGTTGGCGCTGAAGGATGCTGCCTACCCTGGAAGGTAGCCCCTGTGCCCAGCAGCCCTGAGTCCTCATGAAGTGCCAAGAAATCCCACTACCGAGTGCTTCTCCTGCTCCCGTACCATCCATCTGGGACAAGGGCTGCCAATGCGACCCCATGCCCTTCCACACAGGTTCCCATGGAGCCCTCCTACAGAGGTCATGCAGACCCGAGATGGTCTCTTCTTCAGGGCTCAGCTGCCTGGGATTTCTGAGACAAAGCTCCACTGGTTGAGAACTGCAACAGTTAGTCTCAAGTGAGGGACTTTTTCAGGCGTTTGANGCCCTGAGTCCTCATGAAGTGCCAAGAAATCCCACTACCGAGTGTTTCTCCTGCCCCCGTACCATCCAGCTGGGACAAGGGCTGCCAATGCGACTCCGTGCCCCTCCGCACTGGTTCCCCATGGAGCCCTCCTACAGAGGTCATGCAGACCCGAGATGGTCTCTTCTTCAGGGCTCAGCTGCCTGGGATTTCTGAGACAAAGCTCCTTTCTGTGTGATACCGGTTGGGAACTGCAACAGTTAGTCTCAAGTGAAGGACTTTTTCCGGCGTTTGAAAGAACAAGAATCCAGCAGCCTACTCCCCAGGGACGCAAGCTCTGAGGGAACAAGTCTGTCAGGTTTTACACTCCTATACTACTGCTGAGCAACAGCGCACAGCGCTGCCACCCCTGCCTTACACAGTTCATTTGCTACTTTACACGTAGATACAGCTTTTTAGACGAACGCCCACGGAAGTGCCAGGTAAAGTTCAGTGTATTATGTGTTTTAAAAGGACCTTGTCAGTCACACTAGATTTTTTTTTTCTTTCAAAAATTAAACGTTTGCTTGTCAAATTAGTTTCTCCAGTGACGTCTTAAAATAGCGCTATTTTTTTTTTTCCTCTGAGAAGAAGAATCCAGCCACTTGGAGTAATCAGAGACTTTTCACAGGGTAGAAAAGACCTCCCTCTGTTTGTATTATCAGTGCACGAAGAGCATGGAAGAAGTTCACCTTTGGGTTTTCACTGGGCTCTGTTTGGAGCATGCTGTCACAGCGGTAAACATTTACTCTTTTTTTTTCCCCAACTGCCTCAAGCTTGAGACAGAGTAAAGAAAGTGCCCTTAAGTGTCTGACATTATTTCTACTAGCTAAACAAAGCAGGGATTTGTGTACAATTCAGGTAGTGCCAAAGGACAGGAGGAAAAAGACTCTGAAAGAATTATGCTACTGGGTAAAAGTGCTGGGATTAAATATGCGTTTATCTAGTCAGAGCACTTTTAACTGTTAGCAATATTTCACAAGTCCCTGAAAGGAGTCACAAACCTTTTAATGTAATAAACTGCATTACTGCTCACATTTCAAAATTGAAAATCTTTCATCAAGTGGACAAAGGATGGAGACGGTTGTTCAAATTCCAGGAAATTAATTATTTATCCTTTCAAGTTTTCACTCATGGCATTGCCACTCCTTTTTTTTTTCCTGAACATTGCACCAAAGGGGAGACTGGGGAGCCCACAGGATCCCTTGCCAACTCAGGACTACAGAGGATTAAATCTTTCAAATGGCAAAGGAGTGTAGCAGTATTGCGGTGAGAAAGGCAAATGGTGATGCCTAATGTTCAGGGACTTTCCATCTAATGACTGTATTATCTGGTGACAAATGCTAGTAGGGGGTTTTACGTACACAAGAGTGCCTGAAAGAAAATAACTGTATGAGAAGCAGTTCTTTTGAATTCTGCGAGCAAAATGGCTAGGAAACCAAACCATCAACTCCTTTTGTCAAAGTGTTTTGAGAAAGACTCAGGAGTTCAGCTATTCAGTTGTTTCCTTGGGTGATACAGTGGTGTCACCCAAGAATTATCAACCAGTCGATATTTCATCTCATGTGAGTGAATGTACATTTGCAGGGAGAGTAGGGAAGAGTCTGTGAAGTAATATTGAACTTCACAGCTGCACTCCCTAGGTAGGAGTCAAGTAAACCAACTAAAACATTCTGAAAATATACTTTTTGCCTGACTGAAGTATTGTGTATTCAGCAGTAGAAATGTACAGGGGCAGGAAGGCAGAAAAGAGGAGTTTTTGAATGGAAGACACAAATACAATTCTGACCTTCAGAATCCACCATATCTATATATATACATACACATACATATGTATGTGTATATATGTGTGTGTGTATATGCACCCCTTAAAAATTAGTCTAACCCCTCAGCACTGGCAAGTCCAGTACTCTGGAGGAAGTGCAGGAAGCCAAAGTGCCAGAGAAACAACAAGGAGTTTTCCAAGAGGACAACATCTTGGAAATACCATCACCTCCAGGGATGTCTGCATTCATGGGATTTTGCCAGGTGGATTGTTTGCACCTTGTCAGAACCCCACATTGAGCTGATGGGCAGCAAGAGAGGATGCTCAGTGCCACAGAGGCAAAAACTAAGAGCTGCCAGAAAAGCTGTGAGTCGCTCCTGTGCCCACTGCAGACACGGACCTGCAGCTGTGGGAGCTGCAGGGAAGCCCCTCGGCCTACGTCAGTGTCTGTGTACCCTCCAGGACAGCTGACAGGAGACCAGCAAGCCCATCTGGGGCCCTAATGCTCGGACAGCTTCTTCTGGGAGCGCTGGGCCCTAGCTCCAGGCCCCAAAATTAAGGAGCTGGGCAAGGATGGAAGGATGCTGCACGGCAGCAAGTCAACACATCAGAGGGACGTTTGTCGAAGCTGGGTTTGCAAGGGCAGCTGTGAGCTGCTGCTTCATTTAAATTAATATTTTAAGCTCTTTGTGAAGCCTGTTGGGAAAGCCTTGCATGCTGTGATGTCTGCCCAAGATTTCCTCGAAGAGCCTTGCAGCAGTGGAATCTGTTTAAAGACACCACATTAGAAGCTCAGAGAATGTGTATCAGCAATAAATAAAAAAAATAAGTAAACACACACATACCCCAGGTGGATAAACAGCAGCAAAAAGAAACTATTCAAAGCAAAGAGAAACTCTTCAAAAAGTAGAAATGAAATGCAGAAATTAGGCAAATTAGATGTAAAACTACAATAAGGCAATCCCAGAAAAGTATTCAAAGGAATTACTTGCTAACAGCATGGAGGCTAATAACAAAACCTTTCTCAAACATATCAGAAGCAGAAAGCCCTCAAAAATGTGTGGCCATCAATCTTGGTGCAAGGAAACTTGAGGAAGAAAAGGACACTGAAGAAAGAAAAGTGGATAATTTGCAATGATATTCACAGGCAATGCCTGGAAGAAGAGAGAGGGAGAGAAACCTGAGTTTGATAAAAGAAAAATCACGAGAAACCTACCCATTTTCCCCTTTTGATGGGATACAAAGCCCGTAACTGGGGGTTGTGAGAGTAGCGAGCGGGTGTCATACGTCTTGCCTCTACTAAGGCTTTGATGCTGTTTTGTAAGAAAGCTGATGAGGCTTGGTTCTGATGAAAATATTACCAAAAGGGTGCAAGTGAGCAACTGCCAACATAGAGGACTCATGGTCTGGGTATGATCTACTGTTCAAGGGAGATGTTCATCACACAAAGAAAACCAGGAGCAGAGCAGAAGGATGGGCAGGCGCTCTGGGGAGCACACCTTGCAAAGGGAGCTTGAAAGAAATTGAGTTTTTCATGAGATGGAGATGTGGAACCAGCGCGATCAGACATGAAGCACAATTTTTGTGTGAGGAGACACCAGTCTGGCAAGGAGTTACGAGCGTGGGGAAAGACTACCAAGGAAGGAGGGAGCAGAAGGCTGAGACGATGAGAGGAATGGCAGAGCCAAACAAACTAAAGCAAAACAAAAAGTCAGCCCAAGCAAATTCAGAAGATCATAGGATCACCTGGGAATAACTGCTGGTGCTCCCCAGGTGAAATCCTGGCTTGTGGCCGGGCATGTCAGTTCATATATGAAAGAAGTGTCTTTCTCCCTGGAAAAGCAGCCTTGCACTTTGCAATGTCCCTAAAATTAACCATGTGGAGTATTTAACATTATTTATGAATAAAGCAATTGCAACACAGCTGTTAATGACTCACTGTCTTCTCAAGGAAACACCCTAGTTTTCCCCTGATACCTCTTTATGGAGGAAAAAAAAAACATCTTGAAGGAAATAACCTTGTCTTGATCCAGAGACACCACCTTAACTTCAGTATTGTGAGTGGGAGGAAGAGAAAGCAGGGTAATAGCACACATGGAAGCTCTGAGATCCCAGATCTATTAAAATGTTAGTTTGCCTAGCCACTTAGCATGTCTGGAAATTTTCATCCAGGACATACTGTTGTCATAATCAAAAGCAAGTAAAAAATGAATTTGTTTTAATTTTAGAGGACAGGTAGCCTTGAGAGACCTTCTATTTCAACATCTGAAACAGCTTTCAGTGGCAACACACGATTGATGCAAGTTTCTCTCTCCAGTAGATTCAAAATGGCCCAAGGGAGTTAGTGTGAGGTTTGTTTACTGTTTAAGGTTCAGAAACCCACCCTGTGCTCAGGCTCAAAGACTTCCGTATCTCCTGGCTGAAAACTGGTAGCTCAGAAACCTGCCCCTTCTCAAATTTCTTCCTGTTCTTCTCAGATTTAAAAAAAAAAAAAAATTAACGACTGTACTTGCGATTTCCTGATGCATTTCCCAAAATGACTTTGTGGCTGCTTTTTCTTTTAACCTTCCTTGCCCCTTTTTGTTAATGGAGATGATTGACTCATTTCTTCAGGAAAACCCATAAACAGACAAGATATTACTCATTTCAGAAACGGAGATCTCTGTGTTTTTGAACCAAAACCGAGGAGGACTTGGGCAAGTGCCCCGTGGCTCTGCCCTGGTTCTCCCCAGGCAGGGGCAGCCAAGGTGGAAGAAACCTTCCAGGGCTGGAGACAGATTCACAGGATGGTTGAGGTTGGAAGGGGCCTCTAGAGATCATCCAGTCCAACCCCCCTGCTCCAGCAGGGACACCCAGAGCACGGGGCACAGGGTGGCATCCAGGCGGGTTTGGAAGATCTCCAGGGAAGGAGACTCCACAAGCAGCCTCCCTGGGCAGCCTGTGCCAGGGCTCTGTCACCCTCACCGACAAGAAGCTCTTCCTCAAATTCAGGCGGAACTTCCTGTGTTTCAGTATGCCCCTTGTCCTGCCACTGGCTACCAGTGGCCCCATCCTCTTGACACCCTGTCGTAAGGCGTTTGTACCCGCTGATAAGAGGCGCTCTCAGGTTTCTCGTCTCCAGGTTAAACAGGCCCCGCTCTCTCAACCTCTCCTCATAGGAGAGGTGCTACAGTCCCCTGATCATCTTTGCAGCCTGTCCCTGGGCTCTCTGCAGTAGTTCCGTGCCTCTCTTGTAGACAGACCAAGTGCACCTCTTCCCCATCCTGCTGGCAGGGGATATTCCCAGTGCCACCTGCCCAGGGTGGGCGAGGAGGCGGCCACCTACCCGGCTCCATCCGCTCCCACCCCTCATGAGTGCCCCGAAGCCGCACTCTGGCCGAGGGACTTGGCTGGGGAGGTGCCTGCAGGTGGCGTTGCCAAACTTGGCCTATTT
This sequence comes from Crypturellus undulatus, assembly GCA_013389825.1. Lineage (NCBI taxonomy): Eukaryota > Metazoa > Chordata > Aves > Tinamiformes > Tinamidae > Crypturellus > Crypturellus undulatus. The sequence continues at coordinate 75,073 of VWPW01006329.1, read as the reverse complement.
CAGCAACTTGAAAGAGGGAAGAAAAGCTATTTCTTAGGAGGTGCTTCAGCTGGAGAGAGACCAGAGGGAAGGCTTCCTCTAGGTACACACCAGGGAAGACAAAAAGGAGCAAAGAACTAAGGAAAGTTAATTATCCCCCAAACCACCAGGCCCCCCAGTTCCAGCCCCCAGGCCAAGGCTGCTGCCGGTGCTGGGAGGCAGAGCCACCAGGCAGGATTCACAGGAGAAGAGTCTATAGAATTTTTCTCATGGCTATAGCTTTTGTAACATCTTAGATCTTGCTTATTTTATTACTTTAAAAGGAATTGTTATGATCGCGGCTGCATTTTTTTTCTTCTTTGTTAAACTCTTCCACTGAAAAATGTTTTTAAAAAGATCTCTCTTTTCTCTTTAACATTTCCCATTATCCTTGTGTTTTCTTGTCTCATTCTTTCTTGTCCATGGCTAACTAACTCCATGGCACAGCTGCCTTCTCTGACCGGTTTCCTCCTGCACTCTCTGCTATGTGCTGTACTGTAAGAGCAGATAAAACCTTGCTTTGGGGAATTTGCCAACCAAATAGGTACAAGAAATAATTTACAGGAGGCGGAAACTGTGACGCTGGACTTACTGATAGACTGTAAATGAAGCTCAACTGCTTCTAGTCCCTTTCCCATTTATTGGGCCACAGGGGAGACCAAAGGTGAAAGGGCCATAAGCAAATAATATCCTCCCCAACAAAGTACCTGCCCTGCTGCCCTTTTCTGAGTCTGCTGGAGGCAGAGGAGATGCTCTCTGCCTGCTGAGTTCAGAGTCCACCACGAAACATCAACTGCACATCATTAAATGGACACGGGACTTCACAAACATACGTTCAGGCATCCCCCACCCTGAAGACTTGCCATGTGAAATCCCCTAAACAAAAGCCCTGACACAGGGCGGTAGATCAGGACCCATTTCACTAATGGACACTAAAGAGGACAGTAGGAGGCATCCCAAACCTCCCTAGTTTTTTAAACTTGAGACAGTTATGCTTTATCAGACAGCCCAGCTAATTCAGTCACCCTGTGAGAGAGCAAGTAAATGCCTCACATTATTTTTCTTATATTCCAGTGGATTTTGCAGTTGCTAGTAATGGGCACAGATTTATGTGCTGTGTTGTTCTAACCTTTATCGCATTCTGTGTTGTGGGAGTTTCTCAGGCTCAAATTCCTGCTCCCTCTTGAGCATTAGATACATTGAGAGATGGTGAGCGGTGCTGAGATGCAAGATATGTGCCTGTGCATCGAAAGAATATGTGAAGGATGGTTGGCATTGATGGAAAGGAAAAACATGGAGATGAAGGTTAAAAGAAGGTGATGCGTATTTTGAGAAGGAAGGATGAATATAACCACTAAAATGCACCAAAATGACTTTATAAAGCATAGAAGACATTTGAGAAGGAATGAGATTTGCCAGCAGAGAGAGGGAGGATTTCTTCTGTGACAGATCGATAGCTACAAAAGCAACTAGACTAGAAAGTAGGTGAAAAACAACAAACAAAAACCCAATAAAACAACAACGAAAAAGCAGAGCAGTGAGCAGCGCCTCCCCGCCTCCGCGACACCCCTAAGATTTGCTGTTGTGTCTGCAAGTATTTGAAAGCAGAACCACCGCCCAGCTTCTGGAAAATCAGAAATGCGCTCCCCTTCGCCCCAGAAAAAGAAAACCCGCTCTCTGTACTCATATATCCACCACTATCCTGTATCAACCATCTGCCTAGCGTGCGAGCTCCCTGAGGTGTTGTTCTGAAGACAGGAACTCCATTCAAGGGCAGTTACTGGCAAGGAGAGACTGAAATGGTGAAACAAAAATATCCTCCTCTTTATCCTCCTCTGTCCAGGTGCCAAAGCCTGTCAGCATTAACATTCTTCTCCTTTCCCAAGATCCTTTCTAAACAAAACTCATTTTTTCCCCCTTGCAAGCCTCTGAGCTCCCCATCTGCCTTGTGTCAGGAGCCCATGCAATGCAGCCCGACCACGTGGCCGCCAGCCCGCGCGATCCCGAGCCTCCCGGCACCCCCTTGCTAGCAGTCCCTGACTGCGGAGGAGAGTTAGCTTTAGCGTTGGGGCTGGAAACGCGTTTGTGCTGAGAGGCAAATCAACTTTTCCAAACGCTTGCAGTCTCTGTGTTCATGCACAGCTCGCTGTTGTCCATCACTGCTCTCAAAACATCCTGTGGCTCCTGGAATGACGCTGTGGGCTACCCTGGCAGGCCCCTGGGCTCCTGCTCTGCGCCGGGGAGCTAACCCTGCTGCTCCCCGAGGGGGACTGGGAGCCCTGGGCCCCGAGGAGCAGACAAACCAGACAGTACCGAAGCTCCCAGCAAGCACAGAGCTGCCAAGTATCTGTTCAAACATGGGAGTTTCATCCCTGGGCTCTTCTATTCCCATCTCACAACTGTATAAATAACCAACAGACATTATCCTTCATAACCCAGCAGTAATTGCCAAAGACTCTGCCGGTCCCTGTAAGCAGCATTTTGCACTTACTTTGAAAATTAGGAACTGCAGTTGCACTTATGGAAATTGCCAACTCGTTTTGTGCTGGGAAACTCCTACCACCTTGCCTGTTTTCTGTATTCTTGTTCAAGACGTGGCTCTTCAAAGATATCACGAGCTACACAACACATTATCTATCCGTTTACCACAGCTGCGGGATGTTCACAGAAGACTCACTCAAATCATTTTTGCCTGCCCACACTTCTCTCCTGCTACACTTCATTCCTTTCCTCCTTGGCTTCCTTTCTTTCTAAATTCATACACTCATGTTTCTGAGCCACTTCTCATAGAAGTACTATTATTTTTTCATGTTCTTTTCACTTTTTGTTATTCAGGGGAAATACTTTCTCCTCTACCTCAGGCACAACCCTGCAGAATTCCTGGCTTGGGCACACAGGTGAAAGGTGCTGAAGCAGGATTTCCACAGCAGGCTGCAGCTTTACTTGTAACCACATCATGCAGAGACAACACTGCTCAGCATACACAGACACGGCAGTTTGTGCCATCCCTTATCTGACTTCGAGAGTACCAAAATCCCGTGGAATATTCAAGTGCTGTGATGGATAACAGTGGAGGAAACTTAATCCAGTTGGATCTCAAGGTCTTCTCCTTCTATTGAGATGCCCCCCACCCAAGGGAGCTTGTGGTTCCTTTTCCCAGGTTGATCTATTCCCATGGGATGGGGGTGAGTGCCCAGCCCTCTCCCTGGGCCTCAATGGGCCAGATGTGGGTAAATTGCTGATGGGCTGCTGCAGTGCAGCAGGGCTCCTCTTGCAGCCCCTCTCCCGCTGTCTCCCCTGCTCTGACAAGCCCCAAGCCAAAATAAATGGCCACAAAGTGATGCTACGCACACATATGTGCTGCTCCTGTGGACTCGGTGGACTCAGTTCTCCCCCAACTCCTCTCCAGGAAGCACGGGAGCTGGCAGCCAACAGCATCGAATCTGGGACAGCACAGATAACCCATTTCGTGGGTAAGACCAGGTCCTGCACCGGAACAGAGAGCTCTAAGTCTGCCTCAGACCTGCCAAGGGATCCCGAGTGCCTGTGATGAAGTTTCAGATCTGCAGCTAAAGTGACGTTTGTCTTCACATTTGGCCTTGGACTTCTGGAAGCGAAATGCAGCAGATGCTGCTTCTCATGTTCCACTGAAAACCCTGCCCGATGCTACTGCCCTTAAAAAGAAAAAAGAAAAACCTCACCCCCACATTAAAAAAAAAAAAAAAAAGGTAACTGGGACTGCCTGCCAGTTATTCTTCGTAACTGTTTTCACAACCCAGTTGAGCTGAGTCCTGGTATTTCATTTATCCTGTGCTAGCCAAAATTTACTTCCACCCAAGGTCTAGTCTGTTTCTTTTCTTCCTACTATTTAATAGGCAATTGCTGCACCGCTGTGAAAGTTGTCTGTGGAGATGACCAAACTGGTGAAACCGCTGTGTGGCACCCACTGTCTGCATCGCACCACCTTCTTCAAGCCCAGAAGATGTCCTTCGAGTCACCAGCCTGCAGAACAGCCGCTGGCAAGGAGGTGGTTGTTGGTGAAGATCTTTCCGTAACTTAGCACTGAACAGATTAAAATTGCAGCAGCAGAGGCCAAAGAAACCCAAGCAGGCCCGAGCACTCGACCATCCGCCCCGGGGCAGGTTCCTCACAGCAGCCCTCAGTCTCCTGCTGGTTCTGCACTACAAGTCACGGGGGAGGAGGGGGTTGGAAACGTTCCTTGCTTCGTTTCTCTTGTGCCCACAAAAGACACCCTTCTCAGTCTTCTAAGCGACAACCTGGTGCCAGCCCCGGGCCCCCGGATGCACCTTTCACTGCTGCGCTCAGGCCTCGGTTCTGCTGCCCTGTTCTGCCCCAGACACAGCTGCTGGCCCCATCTCAGCCGCCGGCCCCTTGGGCTTTGCTGCGAATCCAGACAAAATGGCTCTGGCCTAGCTGAGCTCGCACTTAGAAGCCCTCATGGCTAGCCCCCTGCCCCACAAAAAAAACATTCTTACTTGACCCCCTTTCCAGCATCAGAACTAAGGGCGAACACCCTTGTCCACATTATCCCAACCAAAGAGCTGTATCAGCTGTTGGGCCATCCTGTGTCTTCGTGGAGAATCTCACCAACTGTGGATTACCCATTTGTTTCAAGAATCTACGTTGTACTATGCTGGATTGAAGCTAATATTAGTTTCAATAGGGTAACATCATTTTATCACTGTTTTCAAAGTCCTTTTTCCAAGTAATAAGGTAGAGATTCAGGAAACTGTCTTTAAGATCATTGAGTTATTTGCTGTATAATTCAGGAACTTCTAGGAAGTCTTGTCACCAGACCTGTCTCTCCCTTACAGAACTACCAACATCACTCTTTCTGAAACATAATAAGCACTTAAGCACTGGTAAATGTCATTTTGCCAAAAAAAAAGGGGGAGAGGAAGATTGAAGATTGTGAGCATTATGTATCTGAATAAAAGCTTAAAATTAAAATGCTTTGTTAAATATAATAGATTTATGGAAGAATTAAAATTAAGCTCAAAAACTTGTGACTAATCCTTCTCCCCACATATGGGATCCTTTGTTTTCAAGCTCCTCCAGTTTTCCTCCAGAAACAAGTTCTCAGATCCAGAGTCTTTGCTGCTTATTTCTCTCTCACTACCCCAACTTTCTGCTCCTTTGTAGCTCATTGTCTTAATGACATGACCATGTTTTTTTTCTGGTAGTCTTGGACCTCAAAATACTTTCAACAGATGCCACCTTAATTGTTTTCACCATTTTATGCAATGATACTTAATTTGTTCGCTACAAGCATTTGTTTCCCTAAGCAAATGTACTGCAGATTCACTTGCATTCTGGTTCAAGTGGGGGCCACAAGACAGAAGTTCCCTGGAGATCCATTTGAGAAACTGCCCCTCCTGTGTCAGCTTGGAAATATCCCAAGATTGCAAATGCCTCACACCATGTGTTTCATAATTTAGGAAGCAAAAGCACTTCATAATGACTGCAATTACTTAAAATATTAACTTGGTGCTTTTTAAATATAATTTTAAAAACCATTCTAAATCATAGCAGCATACAGGTGAAAACTGCCCATATTTTAGGAGCATAATGTAATTAAGAAGTATTAAAACTGTGAAGTACTAAAGCTCTGTAGCAGTTCAAACCCATGACAAAACTTTGTATGGAGTGAGCAACACTGGCTGACGTTCTACTCACCGCTTGTTTGTAGTGAAGTATTTTCTCCCTTGGTAAAGGCATAGCCTTTCCAAAGGGCAAGGAAGGTACAAAGACCTTCTGATTAACACACAGTGGCTCTTTCCCTAGTTATTTTTTTTTTTATATCACTGAGAAATAAGGACTGTTTGTTTACCATTAGTTGAGGTAAGTTATCTTGCTTTTATTTGGGTTTAAGACTACTGGAAAGGAGTAGCTTTTCAGTTGCAGCATAGTTTGTCAAGATTACAATATTTATGACTGCATAAAATACATAAGTAAAAAAAAAAATATGTATGATTTGTAGAGTTTGTTACCAAGAGCTGAGACTTGCGTCTCTACAGAATTGCAAATACTGGCTTCCTAACTGCTGGTTTATAATTTTCTTGGCAAGAGAATTTCTCATATGGTTTTGTTTAATCTCTCTACCCTTTTGTCCAACTGTTTAAGGGACTAGCAAGAAAGTGATTCCTAATTACAGTTAAACTGTTGTAGCAGCATTAGACAAGCAGTACCAATTCTCCATGGAACACCTTCTGTTTGGAGCCGCAAGTGTAAGAGGCGATCCTTACCTTTTGCTCAAAATACACTATTAGCAACCTTTGTGCCTTTATCGCTTCACTTGGATTACAAAAAAATAACAGTGCAATCACTAACATATCCCACTAACGAAAAATGGTGAGAAATTGCGTGCTTGATGCAGGACCTTATGCATCAGTCAACTCTGATAGATAAGAAAACTATCAATTTTGAAATTTAGATTTAATGCATTTTCAAGGAGCTGATGAGAAAGGAGCAAATTAAAATAAATACCATAATTAAAACTGCAGACTGTTACAATGATATATTATAAAGTCGTCCTAAATAAACCTAGTGCTTCAAAAATTTACCAGTGAATCTGTATTACAAAATATGTGAAAATACAATAGAATACCACAAAACAACGTCTTTTTTGGGGTCAACAATGACACCAAGATGTCTCAGTCTTAATGCTTAAATTGTTAATAGAACATATTATAATATATAAATTGCAATTTGGCTGAATTCTAGATAGCGTCTCCACCCAAAATCAAATTCACCTTTTCATTCCTTCTCTAAAACTAGTGCCAAACTTCCTGTCAGACCCAGTATTTTCTTGAGAGCTTTAAAGTCTAGCCATTACTTATTTCTACTACTACATTTGGCAGAAACTATTTATTGGTCTGTTATTGCAAAAAGTGCAATTTAACAATAAACCAGTCTGAAGGTCATTTTGTGTCTTGAGGATACATACCATATATTTCTTTAAAAATAATCATACTTTTGTAAGCAATACTTTACAGTAGACACCTCAAATCTACCATAGATGTAAAACTTAAAACGAGAAAAATTTAGTCTCTAAATCTTTATACACATATTTATATTCAAATTTCTATATATATATTATATATACACACACACAAGAGTATATATAAAATATATATAATCAGATTCAAAAAAGAACAAAAACTGGGCACTGTACATAAAATCTTTTTAAAACTCAAACAATAGAAAAACTTTAAACATTAAACAATTTTAATAAAAGTTTCTGTACAATGCTAAGCAGTTTTATTTACATATAGAAAATGTAATAGGAGTAGTGTTTGAAATTACAGAACTCCTTAAAATTTCAATGGCAGGTAATCTGGAAAAAATAACAGCATTCCATTCACAAATATTTTCAAGCAATAAATATGTATTTATAAATAGTGTAAATTTACATCAAGATTAGAAACAAAAATCACAAATCTGAAGTTTATTCCTTAGTCTATGTGCAACCCATTTATCTTTGTGACTTGGCTGTTAATTGTTTTAAATTTTATTTAGGAACCAAAAGTGTAACCGTCATGGTTTCAAAACAAGACAGAAAAACATAAAAGCAGTAAAAAAATTTATATCACCTAACTCTTCACATTAAAAAAAAAAAAAAGAAAAAAAAAGTTGCCCAAAGAAAGACTTAAAATTTCTATCTACCTTACAAAGAAATGACCAGCTAAGCTAGTACTTTTTCCAAGGGAAATTCTGATGGGGAAAAATGGATGAAACCAACTCATCAGCCCAGAAACAGAGAAATACAAAAGAGGTGGTCTTCAAGTCAGTAGTCTGTATAACGTTGCCAGTTTTGTCAGATATATACAAAACATGGAATTATTTTTTTGAAGTACAGCTGGATGAGCTTTATTTGTTTTGAGTTCTGGAGTAGGAGGCAGTGCTCTCTCCTGTCCAGTTGGTTGACACTCCGCACTTGGAAGGTTGCATAGACACAGCTTTCAGCCAGCAGCCTTACGGGATAGCTACAAAAATCAGTGGTGCAGAACTGGGTCACTTCCTGAATATCAGAAAAGTTTTCATTTAATGTCCATGAAAAAATGTCAAGATGAGGAGGATGGCAATGGAGGAGCCTGAAAAAGAAAACATTAAATTACCTTTTCTACAAGGGTGTAAAACTCAGTTGTCTAACCAAGTTCTGCACAAACAGTAAATATGAGAGTTTAAAGTCATGAACACTACTGCTTTTCTACTTCAGGACTTTTTCAAGTGGACTCTGGCATTTTTTTTCCCAACCTGTTCAAATACAATGTGTATTTTGTCACTACTTTACATTGGGCTTTTGCCTGTACTGAAGACTGGATTATAATGCAAGGATATCTGAGTTAATATTGTGTGAGTTACCAAAATAAATCTTTCTAGAGCAGCAAAAAGCTCTGTGTGGGCTTGTATAGATGTATCTTATATGCTCTAAAACAGGGATTCTCAACCTGTTTACCAGTGGAGGATTCTGTATGTGCCTCTCCAAATGCCTGATGGGCTGCATTTTTTTTTCATACCAGAAGGTCAACATGCAACTGTGGGGTTAGGATGGTTGTGGAAAAGGGTCCCTTATCAGGGACAAATCATTTTGTAACCTGGAGAACAGCCCCAGGGCTTCTCAAGGGTGAAGGAAGCCAGGTCTCCCTCATTTCTGCCTGCTTTCAGGAGAAGGTCTAGGAGATATGTGGCCATTTCCCAGTAATGCACTTTATAATGCACTTCGTGGCATCATCAGCAAAATACTGAATTTTTAATATCACTTCCCTCTTCTTCTCCTTTCCTGCCCATCAATACTGAGAGTCATGATATAGAGTCCTTAAAAAAAGCTACTGAGAGTTTTTAAAGACATGTTAAATCACACCCAGGGTAGCCACCTGGGGAACACTAAGACTAGCTGATGCCCATGCTTGCTGCCAGCACCTTACCCCCAAACATGGGACCCCCTCTACCTGAGATCATCTTTCTTCTGTGACTTGCCACAAATCTCAGCTCTTCTCTCCTCCTAGACCTCAGAGATACCATTTTATTTATTAAATGCTAGGCTATAACTATTCTCCATCCAAACCGTACTCCATTTTAAAGGAGTGATCATTTTTAGTGCTCTTGATGGCCACAGGTACAGGATTTGGTCAGAGAGGAAACTGCTCACAGGTTGAGAACCCCTGCTCTAGGCACAGTTATATCGACACAATTACCTATATAATGTCATAAACACAGACAACAAAATCTCTCCTCTCTCCCCCCTTCCACTCACAGAATCGTTCTTGCCCATTCCACTTAATTGGCAGTCCTGTTTGAGAACAGGTCTTTACTTATATGCTTTTCTATAATAGATCATCACTTTGAAATTGCTGTATTTCACAGACTGTAATGAAAATGGGCTTCTAAAAGTAAGAATTGAAGTTCCTCCACCTCAGGGCTCTGTAGAACCAGTGAAGAGAATTAAATTCAAAGGACATTGCCCTGCACTCCCACCATCCTCTACTGCTGAACCTTGAGGCATTTGCTCAAAGCTCACAATTTAGCACTCCAGTATTACATGAAATTATTGTCCAAACATACATTTTCTGCAGCACCTGGAAATGAATCAAAAGGCACAGCCGTTTCGAGGCTGCTGTATTTAATTCAACATGAAATTCTTGTAATACTTTATCCAGTGATCACTTCCTTTGATGGAAAAGCAAGGCTTATCATAAATAAATCCAGCATCACTCTCATTGTGATTACAAAACAAGCCATCTTTGCCTGAAACAATGAAACCTGGGTGAAATGTTAGAACAGTTGTGCTTACACAGTTCAAAGCAGGAGGCTGCCATATATAGCACAAAGCTATAATGGCAAAGAGGCTTTTTGCTTTAAATTGAAATGCGAAGGAAAACCCAAGCCAAAGACAGAACTGTTTGAGAGCATCCACTTGCTAAGCAGAGGGACAGTGCTGATTTGGGAAGGGAAGGGGAGGGGAGGTAAAGAGGGGGTCTGAGTGCATAGGATGCTCTGCTGCTATACTGGCTTCATACCACAACCAATGTATTAGAGATGCTCTTGAACCTGGTGCTAGTTTCGCCAAGCTTCACTGTCCTGATTCTTCCCATCTCCATCTGATCCAGTTATGGTCTTCAGGTGATCTCTATTGGATTTTTAAAGCCACAACTTTATGAATTGTAACATCAATTTTTTTCTGAAAACTCAGTGGTTATGCTCTGCAGTAAGTTACTGTACTATTTCACATCATTCTGAATCTTCAGTGTTTTGGTCTGTAAATATCACACACAACCCATACCTCCACTTGAATCAGAAAGTCCTCGGTACTCATACAACGGAGTACCAAGACCACCTACAACTGCTTTACAAATAATGTATTTATGGACCCATTTATTAATTTGACTTACTAATGTAAATTGATCATAGACTTGCATCAAGTCCTCCATTTTGTACTGTTCTAGCACCACAAAATTTTCCAGGTTCGTGCTTATCTTTCGTGCACAGTCTTGGCAATGTACAACATAGGTCTTTCGAGAATTGCTCTCACTTGTGACAAAAAGCAGATCAAAGACTTCCACCTATAGACAGAAAACAGAAAGCAAACTATTAAAATCTCATCTTGAAAAGCTTTTTCTAAATACACAGTTTGATGCTTTATAGCCTTACTTGGTGTGTGCACACAGAAAAATAAGATTTGTTTGGGTAAATTCCATCCTCCTAAAGCTCAGACACTGAGGTGAAATATTCTAAAAGCACTTCTAACATTACATCTCAGGTGTCTACGTAAACAACATTACTGGAAAGCATCTGTCAATACCAAAAAAGCAAGTTTCATAATGGTGGTTACTAAAACTACGTTTTTTTAAAAAAATCTGTCTGTAAAATAAGGTCATAGTTTACTTACTGCTTGCTTACAGTCATCAAGTCCAGCATGTTCAGTCAGAACATAACTAAAATCTGATTTTCAGAGCTAGAATTTCCTTTCAGCTTTGTGAAAACTGTTATGCTGTACTTGGAAATTGCTACTAAAAGGATGCAGAATCTTTTTTTTTTTTTTTCCCCAAAAGTCTGTGTCCTGTGAAGCAAATGTACTTAGATTCTGTCCCCTTTGGGGCTGCTGTCTAAGCTCTGTCAAGACAGTACTGCGGCACATAATGAGCTTGCAACATGTAGTAGATACTACAACTTAAAAGCAGAAGTACAATTTAAATAGCAACAACAACAGCAACAAAAGACAGGCCAACATTTAAATAAAGCTTAATTTAAATCAGTACAAAGTCCACTACAGATTTTTACTGACCTCACAAATGCTACAGTAATGAGCTGGCTCATCCTTTGCTCGCCCATGCCAGACTATCTCTTTTCCTGCAGCAATTAGAGCTTCCCTCAGTGTCTGACACTGTTTGAGAGTTCTTAACAGGCAATACCTATAAACAAAATCAGAACAGGGAAATACTTTAGCACTCAGTTACCGCTTCAGCTCAAAAGCACCTTCAGAGCAAGATTCAAACAGCCTGAAATTCATCAGACCTCGCTCACGTCCTTCTGGGCTTCCAGGAACACCAAGTATCCCCAGAAATTTAACTGAGGTAGAAGTCAGTCCACATGACCCTGGGCCTTTGTATAAATTGATTCCATTCCACAAATGCCCGTTTCCCTGCATCAGTCAGTAGGTTTTATTTTTGACTGGAACAAACTCAATAAAATAAAGGGCTTCCAGAAGTGATTTTTATCATTTATTTTGAATCATGGATTTATCAGCAGAAAGTTGACCTGCCAAGTTCAAAAGAAAACCAGTCTATACCCTATCCAAGGCATTGTTTTATTTAACATCCCCCAAACCACATTACCTCTTCAACACTACTAAGCTATCAGTTAGTGAAGTCTGAAAACCTAAGTTCTGACAGAAAACACATTACACAGAATGAAGACAAAACTCAGTGGCAAGCAACTTCTGCCATGCACAGGGAAAAAGAATAATATTACTCAGACTGTTCCTAGAAAAGAAAATCACTCAATAGGAAAAAAATAAGTTAAAATAGAAAAAAAGGAGTTTTTAATATTTATTTTGCAACTAAAACTAGATAAATTATAATCAACAATTCCTCAGTATGCTTCTGTAAATGATAGAAAAAATATAATTAAGCTTCCCAATCTTATAGTTACACATGTGTTGTGTGGTAGAAAGTGTGACTTTTTTTTTTCTAGCATTGGGTAAGTTACAGAGACTCTCTAAAAGAAAAAAAAAAGTAGTTGGCAAAATAGGTCACCCAATTTCAAAATTACCATGTCATTTACAATAATATTTAGCTCTCAGCTATCCTATTTAGTTCAGATGCAGCTTTTGCAGCCTTTAATTTTCTCCTCCACAGGATGGTTACATTACATGCTCATTAGATGCAGAAGGAAGATTGAAAAAATATAAGGGGAAGAATAAACATTGGACAGAAAACAAAGTGCTTAAAAGTTCTATCAAAATGTTTTCAACTTAATGTTTTTCCCATTTTAAATCCATAAACATATAATATATACATTGTGTACTTGGAAAAAAAAAAGTGTTTCTTTCAAGCACTTCCAAGTTCACAGAATTTTAGGCTTACTTTGAGATACTTTCCTCTTGATGTTTAACACACTGTTCATCTTCACTAAAACCAAGCTTACAGCTTCATAGTTGTGGAGAAAGACTTGCTCAAATCGTAACCAATATATAACACAGCTGCAATGGTTGCCAAATTTGTAGCTAAAGCTGAAAACGAAAGCTTGGAAGAGACTTACTCCTCCTTGGTAAAACTCAGGTGCCAGCATTGGCACTCAAAATGTAAACATTAACTATTTCATGCTATCGAAGAACTGAAAAAAGCATGTGAAATACCACTTTGAAGATGCATGCCTCAATTTCCTAAAGTAGGGGAAGCCTAAAGGAAGCTAAAAAGGTATATGGAGATTCACATTATTAGTTGAGTGGTATAGGCTTTAAACACTAAGCCTGATTTAACTCCTGTATACTGGAAATTCAGTTTAAAAGAAAAAACATCCCCAGCACCTCTCTCAGATTAGCTTTTTAAAAAGTTATTACAAAATGCATGAGTAAGTTAGAGGTAGTATCTTTCAAACCGGACATCATCCTGATTTCTTCTAAAAGAAAGTGAAGTGATAAGCCCCTTTGATTACTTAGGCATCCAAAAAGATCGGATAAAAAGTGGGGAGTGTCCCGCTGTCCCACTGACAATGAAAAACAGACCTCTTTATGCCTATCATGAGTTTATTTTCCCTAAAGGCATTGAAATACATACTATTATTAAGTATTTTTAAAAGTTTCTTTCATACAAAACTATTTTTAGAATTCACTTTTAAACCTATACTAAACCTCACAATCTCTACATTTCCTCTTTTCCTCAGATGCATTTGTAAAAGTCCTAGCAATTAAGCATTTCGCTGTTTATTATTCTCTTCTTGAGGACTGTGTTCCTTCAGCCAAGTTTTAATACGTTTTGGCTGTCTTTAGTCCAATTAATGATTTTAGCGTTCATATCAGATCTTCAAAAAACATCTCATAAAAAAAAAGTTTCCGGTTTTGCTCTTTTATATTTTATCTAACAAGATAATGAGTACTAGGTTGCACTTTAAAAAATATAAAGATGCTTCAGATTTCTTCAGCAAAGTTTACTTCTTTCCTGTTCCTAGGCTATTTCATAATTAATCAGTGTCTATAGGCATTCGTGTTATAACTTACATGTTAGTCTGTTTCCTCTGTAGTGCTATCACATAAGTCAGTGTGACATATTTATATTTATCTGTCAAATTGGAATTACAAATTACTTTCTAGTTTTCCAGGAGTTAATCTTTTGTGCTACATTAAAACCCTCAGAGACATAAGTCAAACTATCTAAACACTTCAGATACTTTTGACATGTAATTTTAGATACCGACCTGCCTTTTGGCATGACGATGACAGCTGTGTCACTGATACTTTTTTCCCCCCAATGACAAATGAAATTCAGGTATTCAAGCTGAAATTCCATCAGCTGCATCTCAAGTGTTTACATATACATATGTAGGTATGTACGCACATACATACACACAAATGACTCTATAAATCTTAAAAATATAGGAGAAATGAACAATATCTCCTTGCTGCTTGGTTTTCTCTTCCTTCAGACAAGCAAGTTCAGAGGAAAATTGTGTAACTGTTCTGCTGTCTTACACAGGGAAACTAGAAATAGTTTCAGCAGACTGGTAAAAGGAACTCCTAAAAAGGAACAGGTTATATCTGTTCCTTACTGACTTTGCTCACTTGTAATGTACATCTACAATTTAGGTATCTCACTAAAAGCTCAACTGCTATCAGCCAGCCAGACAATATGAAACAACTGTTTTGTCTTCTGTGGTTTTTAAGAACATTTTAATAGTTTTTCTTGGAGAAGGATGATATATTCAGTTAAGTTTTTATCCTTTTAAGCCTAAATCATAGCAAAAACACTTGTGCAAATGCAAAATGCAAGTGCCCAATTATTAAAATTGTATTTTAACAAAATACACTCTAGAGCTGTTTGAAACTCTACATTCCAGGCCTTCTGAGCCTGGGAAGATGTATAAAGACAATCTGCAAAAGAAGTTTAAAAACAATAGCTTATGGTTACCCAATCCTTACTACTCTTCTTTCTAACAGTGTAACTCATTTTTTCTCTTCCTTTTTATGAGAAATATCACTAAACTTGATTATCATATCACACATCAATTAATGCACTGCTTAGAGGAAAAGCAAGGGGAAGAAGGTTTTCCAGTTTCTCCTTAAGATATTTACTTTGGATTCTCCAAATGATGGTGTTTAAATCTTAACTAAACAGAGGTTCTGGAAATCTAAAATTACATTTAATTTTGCTGTAAAAACAACTACAGCTCCTCATTCTGAACTTAACATTTGGTTTGAAGACCTTTTGATTTTTTTTTAAAGTGAGTATGTATTCTTGAATGGGTTCTTTCATCTACAGTCAAGTGTTTCCGTAATTCCGTAAGTATTGGGGTCTACGTGAATTAGGTAACTCTAAAGCTATGCCACAATAACATCAAGTACTATAATAAAATAAATGTTATCTATACATGGATTATTTGAAGAACAGAATATCAATATTTTTTGGCTTCAAAGTTCAGCTCTCTTTTCTCAGAAATGGAAGAGTTTTATAAAGGGTTATTTACAAATTAAGTTTTGCTTTATGTTTGATTAACAGCGCCAAAGTAACAACATAGAGCTAAAAGAAAAATGGGTAAACATTCAAGTAAAACTTACTTGATCATTTCAAAAAGCTTTGGATCTGAGACCTTGATATTTCGAGCCATGTTCCACGAAAGATGAACCATGGGTACTATGGACTTCACGCTCTGCAGTTTATTCCACTCGTACCGTTCCACTGCCAGTTTGTATTGACAAGCTGCACAAAACATTACAGAAGCCTTCTGTCAAGAAGCAAGTAGCAACTATTTCCAAAGTAATTTGATTATCCTCATAATCCACACTTTGTAGTGCTAGCGTAAGCTGACTTCCTTATGACCCAGTCCTTCTACCTGCATTTAAGTTCTATGAAATTTCTATTAGATATATTTAAGATGCTTTAAGAACACAAAGTAGTAACAAAATAATAAAACAGTAAGAACAACTATCTGTAAAAGCAAGAAGCCACTGACAAGCACTAGATCTTTAAGGTGAACAGAGAACACCACTTAAAGAAAATGGTTATTTAAATTTTCAAAAATTTCAAATAAGAAAACTCTACATTTGCACCTCCCTCTATTCATTATCATAACTTTACTGTGTTATGGTATTTAATATATCTCAAAAAGGAAGTTCACACCTTGAGAAGTCTCTTTCAATGAAGCAGACCTTTTCATTAAGCAATGAGAAAGTCTGTCTCCCAACTCCTTTTAATTTTAATGTTTTACAAAACTTACTGTGTCTGAGTGTGTGAGCTCTGTGTAAGTTAATCATGTAATCCTCAAGATATACACCATATTGCACCATAACACAATGAAAATATGCCTTACACTATTTAAGAAAACATTTTTTTAAATACTTCTCCTTTTTTTGACTGCCAGAATGCTTAAAAACTAAAGACTTCTAGAGCAGTAGGTCCAAAAAATCAAACTCCACATTATAAATGGAATTTCAGCTAATACTCCTTTCTGAACAAAAATAATCTTACGATGGTTTGTATTTCCTGATGTTTTATTCAACAGCGATTAGATATCAGTTGTCCTGAAAAATTAAGACTTTAATTAGAGGTTTCAGTTCTCAACATATATGTAACCTACAGCCTAGTATGCTGGGTAAAAAAAGTTTTGGGAGAGAAAGTTACAGAAATGGCCTACCAGACAGTGTGCATCAACTCATTTATCGTATTTTATTCTGACATTGTTTATTACAAAATGGTTAATTAAAAAAATCTACTAAACAGAATCATGCAAAAACCACATTCTAGTTGCTTTCACTTCTTAACTATTCATTTATTTAGAGTTTCAACATACACACCAAGTATTTTAAAACACTGCTTATTCATTTTTGATCTAGTAAAATATGGCAAATCAAAAAGCAAGAGCAGGTTCTGTGCCATACAGGGAATAATAATAAATATTTATCTTAACATATACACGATTCAACCATACCTGTAAGAGGGCCGACGTTCCAAGCGATGTTATTGCACCAGCCAATAGCTTGAACCCAGTGAACGGTGCCAGCATTAATCCACACCAAATCCCCTGGTCTTTGAATAAACCTATACACTGGGACATTGGCTTCATACAGATCTTCCAGGTTTGGCCACCAAGATCCCATTAAGAAATTCATATTATTCCTGAAATAACAGGGAAAATAAAGTCTTCAGCATTTATCAGTAGATGTATTAGTGGTCAGTACTTCAGTAAAATTATCTGATCACCATCATAAAAATGTTTTCTGCATCTAATCAGTGACCCTGGAGGCCTGGTCAAAGGGAAACCTTCATCTCTAAAATTCCTGATCGTAATCCCATGTATTACATTCTCTAGGATACTAAAACGTTTACCCATCTGGATGCCTGGGTAAAGCGAGTTTATGACTTTCAGTTATGTTCCATTTTCTTTTGAATTCTCCAGTAATACTAATACTGAGGTAGTGACTTTTTTTTAAATGAAACCTAGCATGACATTGATGCAGACTGTTTCTTTCTTAACCAGAATGACTTATTTTGTAAAGGTGTACCATATAGCTCTTAGAGATGCTTTCTGTTTTGAGCAGTGCTGAATATGCAGCCACGTTGCCAGTTTACACAGCACATGAAGATCATCCACCCAAGTGACCTGTTGGTACTAGCTTAACTGATAAGCACGTGTTTATGCTGAGAAATGTCCACCAAGGCCTCCATATACATTTCTACATCATGAGCTCTTGAGCCTTCTGTTATGCTTACGCAAAATAATTCCTTCCCTTCCTTATCCTGTGCTTTGGACCATTCATTGCCCCCTCAGACACGCCAGGCAGTTCATGAGGGCAACAAGCCCTTAGCTTCTCTGTTACCCTCAGAACAACAGTGCCACGGACAGGGTAAAAGGCCTGTCACCATCAGAGATGTTACAAACACATTAACAGAATTAGAATTCTTCTTTGAAGAGGGGGGTGAAAAAAAAAACATTTGTCGGTAGGCAGAAAACAGAGAAGAATTTGCAAAACTCTGGAAAACCAACGAAGAAAAGTTGAGACAAGTGAACCTGGAGCTGGCCTTGCCCCCATACTAATGGTCACTGCACCTCACCTAAAGCAGTCACCTGGTACGTCATGATAAGATACCAACGACTTGTGAATAACATGAACATTAATCATAATAAAAATTAACAATGTAGATCACCAGGAAAATACTTTATTGTATCACTCCAACTCGCTTGATCCTCCCTCCCCCAAACTTTGCTCCATTACTCTTTACTGCAATAGCCTTAAAAGCACTATGCAAGGATCACCATCTGGTACAGGTAAATGGTCAGCTTTTATATGTATGATAAAACACCTAAATAAACAGCAAGGATTATGATGTATTTTCTAAAGTGGAAATGTTTCTAGCAGAAAAATTGGACTGGTGCCATATAATGCATGCAGGTAGCAGACAGCCTATGCTAGTACTAACTTTTGATGCCCCTTGCCATAGGAAAGTACAAATTTGAATCTTGAACCACAGATGAGCATTTTCTATCAATTCGCTGCTTCTTAGATTACATTCATTCCTATGTTCTCTCTCAAAAAATAAATAATATATCTACTGTTAATACTTGAGAGCAAAGCTATTACAGAGCATCTAAGGCAATTCAAGAATTGGTGTACTGCACAAATTCTGTATTGTAGTTCTGTGTAAACCCTGTATTACTAATTACATGGGAAAACATAAAATAATGTCCTCCTACGGCACTCTCTGTGAGCACTTTCCCCCTGAGGTCTGAGAAAGCCACAGAAAACTCAAACAAAAACTTTCTAGAAGTAGAAAACAGTAGCAGGCACTGCTTACTTTTCACAGAAGTCATTCATGACACCCCAGTAGCTTTCAGGAACAACAAACCACTCACAGTCACCTGGACCAATATTTATATTTACTGAGCAAAAGTTGTTATTTTCTTGATGACCTGAAATTTACAGAAAAAGAAACATACTTTTTGTCAGACTGATTCTATCAAAATAATTTCATGAAAATGCAAAGTAAGCTACAATTATTAAGAAAATATACTGCAGTTTAAACACGCACATATATGTCACCTACAAACACTACTTATACAGACTTCATAGTGTTAGGAAATGCAACTAAGCTACTGGGAATTCTGTTTTTGTTAGTTTGTGGAAAATGAAAAGTTAAAAACACTAATCAGACCAATAATTCAGCAGCTCCCTTCTAGAAGAAATAAATGCACTGGGAAGTTCAAACTCAGATTCTTTTTTTCTTGACAGTCCCAGTCCAAGTGCAAAACTTCATGACTTCAGGCAGTGAATAGACAACTGGTAAGAAAATCTGTCCCAAAGAGCTTTCAAAATCAATGCAAAAAGGCCAGAACTTTATCTTCTTTTGACAGCTAGAAAGCTGAACCATAATCTCCAATGGGACTGTCCAAAGCCATACTTCACTACAAACAGGACCTGGAATTAGCCCAGATCTTTCAAGTCCTAGTCCAGTGCCCTGATACAGCACTATTCATTACGGAGAGTTAACTTTTATCCTCACACAATAAGAAATCTAGAAAGCAAATGTATACTTATTTCTATAAAAACTCAAGATCTATGCACAAGCCTATAAAAACTTTCAAGGTACGCAATACAAATAAGATCCGAGTATATCAACCCGACATTTCTTTTCCCCCTTAAAAAATGAAGAATTACATGGAAGACAATACTGTGGTAAGTATCAAGCATTGCAGAAATCCAGCAATTTCCATGATGGGACCATCTAGTACTTTGCACACACAAAACTCAGTTGAAGAGGAAACTATAAAACACTGAATATGCCTCATGCATGTCATGAAAGATGCAAAAACCACAGAGCAGTTAAGTTGAAACCACAACCATATAATTTTTTTTTTTCTACAGAAAGGGAGACTCACCTGGTGTCCTGCTTCCGGGGACCTTCATGTACAACTGCACTGTGTTCATTCCCAGGATGGTATGACCAACATGGCTTAGAAGGTTTCCTGCTGATACCACACGTACAAAAGCAGGGAGTTTTGTCAGTTCATGGAGTTGCAACTTCCACCTGCAGCAAAATAGCAAATCGATAAACTGTGAATCCTGAAAATTCCTAGGAGAGGCTGGAGAAATGGAAACAGTAGATAAAAGGATTGTTAGCACATGAGATAAAGAAGTAGACAAACAGTTGCTGTATAATTTAGCATCATATAAAGGGAAGTTCACAGAATACATTATCCTTACTTGACAGAAATTCAAGCATCCATTTCATTGACTTGGACAGTAAATGTAACGCATTACATTACCAGAGAAGTAGGCTTACAGTACCCACTGGGATGCTCCTTCTGCAAGGAAACACCAGTTCACCCTCCCCACGCTCTAAGCTCCTCAGAAACTGTGTTAACAGTGCTTTCAAGAGCCAAATGATACTTGCATACACACGTTAAGAACTGAATACACATGCTAATGAAAATGCAGATCTCTGAACACAAAACTCCCTGACCTTTCAAGTCTGGAGCTCTGTAAAGTCACTCAAATAACTAGACATACTACTGCGCATATTATGGAACTAAATTCTAACTAGAGTTCAATTCAAAACAAAAAATACTAGTGGTCAAAAAGTGCTCTCAAAATTATTTATACTTTGAAACATTTTTCTGAAATGCTTCTAGAAGCAAGTTATCATTAGCTACTGAGAAGCATGCAGTCATTTTCTGGAAAGAGTATCGTCCTGCAAACAGCACCTCAGATTCTTAAAAGTATAACCAGTTGAAAGCCAGAAAAAAAAAACAGAAAATCAAATCGTTTGATTTGCAATAATCAGATATGACCTGATAGATGTAGTGTTACTTCTTTGTTTCGGAGTGTGTCTCAATTCTGGATTAAATTCATGTATACTGGGAAGCGAATTGAGCTTGAGCTTACTTGTCTGTGAACTGAGATGGGTTAGAGAGCTCTCAGTCTTCTAGCCCTCTTCATATTTAATGGTTATATTCACTATCCTTAACCCTGACACTTTCTAGGATCCTCCTGCTTTTACCATAGCATCAAGAAGCACCATGCCTGTCTAGCCACGAAGAGTAACTTTCTACACTTCTCTATTCAGTATTGAAAAAACTTTCATGAAAAATTAATAAAATCAGACCACCCATAAAAAACAGCTAATACTGATCAACTCTCAGCATTTAAAATGAAAGCTGCAAGACCGTGCATGGAAAGCTCTCCATGGGTTTAGATAAAGCTCAGACCTGTACATAAAGGCTTCCTCTTCCTTCTGTAAAAGCACAGTTCAAGGCCCCTTTGTGATAAGAAAAAAATGAAAGACAAGTTTTGCAAAATAACGTAATGTAGATCCTGTTAATTCTTCTCCACCTGGGGCATTATGGATGGCCACGGTTAAGACAACTCTGTTCTTGTGGGATTTATTCTGCAAGAAACATTTATGTCACATATCATCCTCCTCATGCATTTAGCCTCGCTGCTCCTACAGTTCCCCAAGTCCTACCCTCTTACTCCTACCCTGACTGTAGACCTCAAACTTCCACCTTTCCAACTAAGTCCATTTTCTGCATTAAAGCCCTAAACAGACTTTTTTTTCCCCACTCTAGTGCAGTGTCATTAGACATGGCCCAGTACCATCCTCTGTGTTCTGATTCTTACCAGTCCTGCATTTATACTGTTTTTTTCCACACTATGCAGATCTCAACAAAGGGTTTATTGACAGAACAGGAGAAAGTGTTCATTCAGTATTCAATTCTCCCATTCAGTGCCCCTACAGTAGCTTAAAGTAGCCCTAAAAACAACACCTAAGAAGAAAATCTGTTTTGTGAAGATCCATTACCTTGGATTGGAAAATGTTCAGTCACTCTATAGACAATTTATTCAAGTAACTCATGAGGACGGGGAGCATGTGCTACTGCTGGGAGACAGCACACACACTCTTACCAAGAGTAGGAGTCATGAGAACTGCAAAGTTTTCAGCAAGCATTAAACATTCTCAGCTTTTAACTGTTAACTTTACCAGATCTCCACAGAATTTGAAAAGTCTTTTTAAAGGCTTATTTCTTGGTTATTTGAGGCCAGAGGCACACCATAGGACAAAATTTCAAGACCTGGAGCTCCCAAATCAGTGCATTAGTTTCTCTTCAAAACAATAACTTAAAAAGTTAGCATATACAAAAAAAAAGTAAGCTTTCCCTTAACTTGGGTCAAGCATGGATCATGGAAGATTTTATATTAAAGTTTCTCAAATGAACAATTAACCAAAGTCAGAATTTTGTGACAGAAGTCATCAAACCATTTCAGTAATGGGTTAACAGCTAAATGTGCAAAGATAAACAAGTCTTTTGTTGAAAGGCACCAACAGTTCCATTTGATTGGGATAAGAGAGAACAAAGATGAATTATCAGCCCTGTACTCAAGGCATTTAGGCAAACCCCAACAGTACTTCGGAATAATCAGGCAGGAGTTATGTTATGCTAAAGAACTTCCTCGTCTCCAGGAGTTCTATTATCAGTGATCACGACTCTCAACTCATGAAAATATATTAAGTCATTTTGAGGCTTTATGATAAAAATCTTGACTTACTTTCATGCTGCTGCTAAGAAAAACACAGTCCATTCATTCTTTAAAAAAATACAAAATGAATGTTTGTGTTTTTAATTAATAACAAATTTGGCAACTTGTGCTTACCAGTTTCAGAGCCTTTACCACTGGCAGCACTGTCTTCAGCATTCTTGAGAGGCAGGAATTTCAATTTCTCAAAGATGCACACATTTTTCTACATAACTGTATCATATAATCATTGACATTATGCAGTCACTGACAAAGTAAACTAGACTAAAAGTATTGATCAGATACCAGAGTCACATAAAAGCTTATTTCTAAAATGATTTGGATATATAAGTTCATGAAAAAGTGGAAAATGGAGGAAGGAAAAAAAAGGCGGGGGGAGGAAAAAGTTTCTTTTCAAAGCAACACGATGGCTTCAGTTGTAAAATACCACTGAGAAAGTGAGAAACAGCAATCAGATTTACTTTTTGTCATCTGACAGGTCAATGTTGGTCCCAAACTTGATTGTTTTAAAAGGTCCTCTTCTCCTCCTCCCAGAGCTGTAAAAATAAAAATAATAGGTGAATGTGAAAATGAGAATTACGTAAAAAATAACATGCAAAACTGTAGAATTAGCAGATTTATACCACACTTACTTATCTGAAGATGTGGATTCATTATCTGAGTGGTCCTTGTGGTGACTCTTTTTCTCATTTTCCTCCTATAAAAATACAAACGCAAAAATGTTATCATTATGTTATATACAAGTATCATCACCTAAGTATATAGGTATAGGAGTTTCACTTACATGAGGATGTTTGTTTCAAGATGCTGGTAAAACCTTTAAAATGTCTGCATCTAGTATTTTATATGGACATTACTATTAAGAAAATATGAATTCAGTCAGAAAACATTGCAAAAAACTCTTCATGACTACAAATTCAGTGAAGCCCAGCCCAGGACAAGAGAAAACTTCTGCACTGCACATGTTTCTGGTATCCTGCATTCCAGCTGAAAGCAATGGGTTGCTTTGCTTTGCCATGCAGATGAACAGGAAATCAATCTTAAAGAATAGCGCTAACTTTGTTAGTCCAGAACATTTACCTTCCCTCAAAGTCAAGTAAGTCTCTTGATATGAAACTGAGATGACTAATATTTATAAAATCTCATTTTACATGACTAGTGGAAAAAAAACTAACCAATATGAAATATGATATAACATGATGTTTTTGAGTAGGTTCAAAACCCTGTTCTAAAATCTCTTTTTTGTCAAGGAAATAGACATAGAAAGAAAAAACAGTAAGATAAAAAGGAGGAAAGAACTGCCTACTTTGAATAGGACTATTGTTAATTCCTAAGGTGTCCTTGTACCTAAGAAAGTTTAAAACACATATATTGCCAGATATGTCAGAAAAATGATATAACATTTCTTAGAGGAAAAAAACAAAGATGGCCCAAGGCAGGTCAAAAGGTTTGTGTCTGTAAAAAGAAGAAACACGACTTTCATATGAACAGGGTGAAGAAATACAAGTAGGGATGAAACAGGCCAATGCAGTGTTAGGCAAAAGGAAGTATGTCATTTAACAATGGCATTTGATTACCATGAGAAAAGTGAGAATTGTCATTATGAAAATTGTTTTTATCACTAAATTGTGAGAAGTTTAGAAAACACTGCAGTTCCCTTTTTGGTGTAAGAACAAAGTAGAGGCTTTCCTGCGGACATGCTGCTACGGGATCAGTCACGTGCTTTATTGAACGTGCAATACACGTGACACTACAGATCAAAAGTCTTCCAACAAGACACGCACAAGAATACAATGTTGGCATGACTCTTCAACCAGCAGCAGCAACCTGCATTATATATTCTTCTTACCTTATAACCACTGCAGAGGAAGATAAATATAATTTACGTCCCAAACTAGGCCAGTCCACCTGCTCTTATGACTTCAGTATTCCCTCCTTCCTAAGGTCTTCTCCTCGCCCTGTATCAATCTCACTGAGAATCTTTAACCATTATCCCTTCTCTTTCCTCCCCTATAGATGGAACTTTTTGTTTCCAAGCCATTCCTCTGAAGTTACAAAAAATCTCATTTGCAACTTGTCCTTTTCTTGCTGAAATTTGTGCCATTTCTGTGCAGTGAGAACTGCAAGACTCAAGTTTCCTACCTGTTGTTCTCTTTTTCTAATTGGCAATTAGTCATTATCTTTTCCTCCTTGAGGCACCTTTGTCTCATCTTTTCACAACATTAGGATGACACAAGCCTTAGAGGGCTGCCCATAGCTAATGCCAAGGACATACTTACTGCTTTAGCATAAACATTAATAATTCATACCAATAAAATAACATTTTAAACATTTCACTCTGTCACATATGTCTAACATCTTCTTAACTAAACAGAAAATGTTATGTTTGGAGCTCAGCAGTAACAAATATGGAAAGCATCAGTCACACTTGATATTTTTAAAATTTTAAGCTGTTGTGCCGAAAGACAAGTATGAGTGTAAGCTTTTAATAAGCAACATTCAAATTCTTTCAGTATAGTATAAAGAACAAAGAATTCTGATTTCAAAGCATGTGGGAAATCAGAAGTTATACCCTGTTAAAAAAAGAGCCTAAAGTTCTAAAAATTTTAATGTGAATCTGTATATCATTATATGAAAGCCTAAGCTAATAAGCTTTTGAAGTATATAATAACCAGGAGTTTTACATTAAGACAACTAAGTATTTGGGAGGAATACCCTGGATATTAGTTGACTCTTTATTCAGAAGTGATTTTTAAACGCCAATGGGAACTTCTTTTCTTTAACAACGTCTACATTTTTGTCAATAGCCATTACTAAAAGAACTTTGTTCCGGAACTACTATACAGTTTGTAAATGATACCTTACATAATAACAATGTATTTACCCTTAAAGATTCCTGGAATGAGGAGGCCTGGTATTGTGCATATTTAGCAATTGTTGTATGAGATCTACTGCTTTCACAACGCCAGATTTTCTTTGTTCCAGTGGGGTCCCAGTTTTCATCTGCTGGCTGCAGTAGTTGTGTCCTTACTTCTACTATGTGTTCATTATTTGCTTCTACCAATGTTTTGGTAGAGAAGAGTCCTAGATCTAATAAATATGAATAAAAGTAATACATGACAGTTAAAAGTTTCATTAAAACATTAAAAGTTTCAAAAAGACAAAAGCTAAAATTAAAGCATATACAGATGTTTCTCAGCCATCATAACTCCGTTCAATTACAGGTTAAAAATTAGAACTCATATGCTAAAGATCTTCTGCAAGCAATTGTAGAAACCTTGAGAAAACCTGGAAGCTACTATATGGATTATATTTCCAAGAAAAAAAAATCTCAATTCTGCAAACAGATCTGTAAATACAGATACATCTATTACCAGGAAAATATTTTTTTCAGACAAACTAGAGCTCTGAGAATGTACTTTCATTATGTAATACATCTACTGCTAATCATAATTTTGCTACAGATAGTTCTACAGAGACTGCAGAGAGACAATCAGATAACCATTTATTAAATCTGAATACAGAATGTAATACAGTTTTACAAAAACAAAATATCTATTTATAAGACTTGAGATCTTTTTGTAAATATACTTATTTTTCAAAGAAAGACACCACATAACATAAACTTACCTAATTTAAGCGCTCCAGCAAGGCCACGTATTACAGTAACAGGGTTGTTTGGATTTGTACAAAATTGATGTAAAGGTGGAAAGAAAGCATCGCGTTTATTTTCCAACTGTAAAAATATAACGTAGTATTAGATCTCAGATGAATTTAGATTCTTTATTTGTAAAACATGAAAGAACAATAAAAAACGATAAACTACTGAAGGAAGTATTTTATTTGTTTCCCTTCATGCTGGTGAATGAACAACTACATCATACAAACATTTCCCTGCTATATGCTGGGCTCAGTCCTTCCAAAATTTATTTGTTACAGTAACTTATTTCCTGACTTGAGTTATTCTCAGGTTGCTTTAGCTTTTGTAACTCACTTTTCCTACAGTTTATTTCTTTATCTGACAGTACCTTTACCTGTAAAATCACAAAATCTAGAGATTTCTAATGGCCTGACAATATGCGAACATGCTTTCTAAAGTCTAAAAGGTAATTCTACAGAAAACAGGCGGGTACAAGGAACAGCACAATTAGAAAGTCTACGCACATACTTACATCTCAAGCTAACCAGGAAAGTTGATTTTATTTTTCTATGCTTTTGTACATCAATGACATCCATTTTATGCTATAATCTCCCCCTACTTGCTTCCCCTCATCTTTTTCTAATATTGCAAGTGTGCGTGGCAGATTTCCAAGAAAATATCAAGGGCACTGCAGGCAGAGACTATGGAGATACTGGAGACATCTCTTTGAATCGACGGAGCACAGAGTCAAGCTTCCCAAATATCAGGACCCACAGTGACACATCTACGCTGAAGAGTGCAGCATGGCTATTTATTAGTTTTGTACACACTCGAAAAAGCTATGATGGACTCTAAAAGGGTGAATTAATTCAGATTCATCATTTAAAAAAAATATATATATTATTGTTCACAACCTAATTTTGCTCTCTGGCAGCCAGCCAGTGTGGTACTACATTAAAGTACCAAGCACTTCTGATCCCAATGTTAGGCTGGAAAAAGCCAGGCTGAGGCTTTTACACTAGTCATAGAAACAAACTGTAATTTCTTCTTGTGTATTATCATGGGAGCTAGCTCGAATTCTCTGCAATCCTATTACAGAGCTTTTTTTTTTTCACTACAGATTTTTATATAGTTGCATAAGAAAAAAAAAATACGGAATTAAAACTTGTCTCTTCTTAGATATTACATTTTGTTGTTACAATCCTTTCAACTTTTATTATTTTCTTCACTCTATTTCCAAGCAGATTGTTATGAAAAAACACACACTAGTCATTTGCAAAATATGTATAAATATATTTGTGCATTATCCCTAACAAACTATTTTTCTTTTAAATCAATATCTTAGGTATTAAAAGTAAACCCCCAAATTTTGAAGCCGTTTCTCTTCTTGATTATTGATCAACTGAAATTCTAAATTTAAAATATTTTGTAAAAGTCAAACTATGTAACAAAATTCTAAGGTTATTATTCTGCCTGCTTACGTACCAGTTGGGAGAACACTGTATCTAGATTTCAGCTGTGAAATTCATTTCTTTAAAATACTCACAATAACCACACGACTAGAAGAAGACAGCCCATGATGTACTGCTTCTGCCATTAGATTTACTTACATAAATACTAGGTGTAGGTGGATTCAGCTTGTCCTTTGGCAAGGGAGGGTATGGTGGTGGTGGTGGTCGTGGAGGTGGACATTTATCCAGTAGAATACTACTGTTAGATAAGCCATTTTTACCCAGATTCCTAAAAAGAAAGAAGAGCTGCCTGTGTCAATACTTGACAAATGAAACAGCAACATGCTTGTGTTTTCAGCAAAATGATGTGCAAGTATAAACCACATCTCAGAAATGAAATAAAGCTCATACAAATTTTCATTATGGATTCTCAATGTATAATTTGATGTTATTTGTAATTATTTCTACTCTGCCCCCAAATTTACAAAATCACTATTAGTTAAAAATATACCACTTAAATTAAAAGCAAGTATGACTCATTTGTCAAAATTCTACACAGAAAGTATTTTTGACTTGAAATACAGGAAAAAAAGCACTAGCTAGTACATGACCAATTCTTAGCCACAAGAAGTTTGCTTTTTATAAGCAACGTTGAGATAAATTACTGGGGTAGCACAGTGCACAGCAGTGCCACAGAGCACCTAAGCCATAAAATAGTAATGCCTCAGCCTACAGACTACCTAATATATACCACTAACAACACCAAATCTAACCCTCTCCCCTACCCCCATTTATTCATTTCCAAAACTAGAAGGAGCCACTGTTACATGATCTGAGTATCTGAGTAACATACGAGAGGATCTGCTGAATAAACTTTCACATTCTTCTGGAATCGAGGACTTTGCTTGCTTGCTGCAATTCCCAGTCTTTTTCAGGCGACTTCCAGACATGGATAAGCCACTGTATGTGCTCATTGACTCTCATTAACTCTTTTTTTTCCTCTAGTGAACAACCTCCTATGCTGAAAATCTTCATTCTATTTTTAAGTTTGCATTCAATTTCCAGTCGCTATCACCAGGAAAGTAATTTGCAACTAAGTCACCTCTTAAATTTTGTTATATAAAGACTAAAGCATTTCGAACAATACTCAAATCCTTCTGTTGCAGCCTCACTTGCTTCACCAGTTACTGTCCTTGCCACTTCTCAGACCCCACAAAATAGGGACATTTTAAAAGTATAATTTCATCATCTATCTGCATAAAATCCAATTACTGCAGAGAAGCTATTTCGTAGCAACAGCTCTCTGGCAGAAAATGCAGCCACACGTACATGGCACGAGGCGTCTAGCAACACAGCATGTTCCTGAGTCACAGCAACTGTGATCCTGGCACCGAGAACACTCTTAAAGGTTGATGCTGGGACATGAGATCATTATTTCAAATCAAGCCACTAGACACCATGAGTAATGAGGGCTTTGGATTTGAAATCTTTGGTTCAGCAAGAACAAGCTGACTTATGATAAACATTTTAGTGAAAATGAGCAAACATCTCGCCCAGCTCTGACTGCAGCAAGGCCAAGCATCCCGAGACGCTGGTGTTCATCACAACAAGCTACCAGCAAGTCACTCCGATACAAATCTGACGCCACGTTTCTAACTCATACACTGCTGTCCTCTAAGAGGGGGACAGCGCAATAAAGACAAAGCAGAAAATTGTCTCCAGAGCATCCCTGTCAAAATACGAGACACTGCTTATTCCCTGGGTAGGGTGCGTCTAACACCAGAGGGCAGCTTCCAAGGAATGGAGTGAGCAATGTGGAAGCTTTCACTGGGCATCATCCAAACTGCCAAAAAGCTCACTGACCCATGCCTGAGGCCTGATGCAGTTCTTACAAAGACTCTATTACCCCACAAGAACATAAAAATAGAGCCATATGGAGTAACCACCGTCCAAAAAAACACAGCAGCCACAGGGGCACCACTGAGATTCAGCTGTTCGAAATGCACCTATAACCTATACAGCAGAAATCAGAAGCAGCTGCAATCTCTGCATTACAAAATGGTGAAATAAAACCAAGAAAAACAAATCCACAATATCAGAAAAACCACTATTAAGGAAATTGTTTGAATTGAGGAAGTGTTTTCAGGCAACTTTTGAGGAAAGGAAGATGAGAAAGAAAGGGTTAGTGCTCAGAATAAATGCCAATTACGCTACCCTAGTCACAAGGTAATGAATGGAGAGCAAACAGAAATCAGTAACGCTGGGGTACGTGAGGTCTTCAGGGACAAAAGATAACAGAGAAACAAGAAACGCCTATGTGCTAAAAGAAATGATGTATTTGAAAAGGCAAAAGAGATGCAGAAGAAAGACCAGCACAGAAAAAAAGCAGAGGAAATGAACAGAGACACCTTATATACCCAACGCTTGAAGCTGATACTAGAGTAGACGACTCTGCAGTCCCCTATTAAGTTACTAAAACCCTGTATGGAAATTTTAAGAGAGAAAGGGGGCCCAAGCAGCTGTGACTCCCTGCCCACACCGTCCCAGCCTCCGCTGCAACTCCCTCCACTCTGCTGCAATGTGCCCGATGGATGAAGCCATTGCCATCACCTCATGCAAGTGCTGCAGTCCCAGCTGCAATCCCCAATGCTCGTGAGCGGTAGGTCACATAGATAAGGGAAATTGCCTGGATTTCATGTAATTAACTGGTGCCTCAAATAATCACCACATCCATTAATCTTCCTTTTATATATGTATTTTTTTACATACATATATATATATATATAAACTGATTTCTACTATAAATCCTTCAGTCTTAGAACATGTAGTTGTAAAAAACACACATAGTTTAGTAGAAACACCTGTGTGCTCCAATCTGTTTCACATCACTCCTCCTCTTGATCATACAGCAATCCCCCTTGCTAGTATTTTAGCAAATATTAACAGAAACAACTCAATGCTGTCTAGGGATTTCTGACAAATGGTGACTGATGACTTGGCCCGAGACGACGCCTTTCCGCCCTGCCACACATCTTCCCTAGCTCAACTGCTCAGGGAGCAGCTGGGATGTCTCTACACAGAGGAAGAGGGAACTCCAGCTACTCTGACCCCACAGAGCCCTCAAACAGAGCTCGATGCCACCAGCAAAACCGTTAAATAAAACGAGACCAAAATCTTACCCAAAGGCAATCTCATTAAAATGGAACTCGCTAATGTGTATTTACCATTTACAATTACATGAAGTATAACTGTAATTTCTATCCATTTAATAGGTACCGGACCGATTTTGCATCATCCCACTTGATTAACAAAGATGTTAGGCAAGTCAAAAGTTAAATGAGTTACACAGCTGTATTTATTTTAACTCTATTATATTATACAGACTTTCAGCTATGTGAGAGATACTTAGTTAACATGATAATCCTTACTTTCCAGAAGGCAAGACTGATGTCACTAATTACCATCTTTTACACATATTAAATTCATCTACCTCAATAACTCCCTTATTTCACTCAGGGCTAACGGCAGACTGATAGGCTACATTTATACAGGTCATCCCATTTATTTTTCAGAAAGTAGCTATATAGTCTTTCCTGAGTACCCTGGAACCTTTTGAGTTTTCCAAGAACTATCAATAAACCAGGAGGAAAGGTCTACAGTGGTTCCTTGGCTCACTCCTTCAAAGGGCAGGGACTCACCCTGTCCAAGGCCTCTGACTTAAAAATATCAGACTTAAGAACAGCTGCTGTTCGATGCCCTCGTGACTCCTGGACAAACGCAGAAGGACTCAGGACGTGAACACCCAACCTGCCTTTTCCCCAAGCATGTTTACTGAACCCTTCCGCTCCGTATTGAGTCCTCTAATAACTCCAGGCAGGAATTGAGCATCACTCTTTCTTGTGATTTCTTTTTTTTCCTGATTTTTCAATCTCAGATGCTTTGCTTCTAGTACTTGCTACCTAAAACTTCCTAGCTTTGTATTTCTGTCCAGTTGTTAACAAACAATAAATTCTGCAAATAGCACTTTTAAAAGTATTTGCCAGCATTGTATTTTTAATGGTGAGATTTTTAAAGATTTTTTTTCAAAGTAAGTCCTGGCTATCTACACATTTGAATTCTGATTTTATACTATAGGCCTAAATGGACAAATTATAGTTGTTTGCACTCCAATAGTCATTTATGTTGTGAAGTAAAGTCAAAGTGAATTACTATTTGAGGATTATCTGCATAAGAATTAATGAGGTTTTACTGCTGAAGAGATTATACAGTTACTCTGAAGAAGAAAATTAAGATCCTCTCCTCCCCGAATCACAATCACATTTAACAGGGATAAAAGGAACTGCGGGTTTATGTGACACACTTTCTTAAATCTATCAGAACTACACAATATGCAAAGAACAGACAAAACATTTTAAGGGTGGGCCTGCAGAAGGAATCCATGAAGGTACTGGAATTCACGATCTATTTCAGATCCAGTCTTGATGCAAAACAGAAATGCCCGTTTTTTCTTAACAACTGATACAATTAACTTTCTGCACTGCTCAAGTTATTACCACCAAAAAAAAAAAGAGAGAAAGGCACCACCCACCCATCCACCAAAACACAGCTGTCTATTAACATTCCCCTCCCCAGGGGAAGGTGGTTATTCATGCCTTGCTTCTGCCTTTCTGAGGCTCTGCTCCCCAGGCTCCTTCTACAGCCAGGAGAAAGGGACGTCCTCTCAAAGGGTGCTGCAGAGAAGTTAAGCTTACGCCATGCTTAAATGCAAGTAATGACAGATAATAGTACAACTCGTTTATAACGTAGGTCTCCATCCTAGCTTTTACAACCAGGTACTAGTTGGCAAGACTCCCAGAGACCCTTTTTAAACCTACAGAAAATCCTACAGTATAATTGCGGATTTTCTCATTATGTAAATGTGTTTCTAATCATTTCGGAATCCCATTCTGTTTTTGACCTCGATAGTACAGGTTGGCAGTGAATTTCATAGGTTAATTTTATATTATGTAAGAAGTACTGTTATTTTATGACTTTCACGTCTTTTAATTTCATTTGATAATCGCTTTGTTCTTAGGCTATTAAAAAAAAGATAAACAGAACACATTAGTGACTCATGAAATTTTAGTACTGTATGTAGCAGTACCCAACTTCTTCATACTCTTGCCTTTCCCTTTTGAAAGGATAACAGTTAAAAAAAAAAAAAAAAAAAAAAGTATTCCTAATTTCCAAGGTATTTCTGCTTCCCATCCACACATTTCTTTATTTGGTTTATACTCAGTTTTGCTGAAACAAAACTGAGTATATTATTCTAAGAAGGACATAGATTGTGGAATGAAAATATTTTAAATTTATTTATTACATCTTTAGGTATGTCGAAGCAGACTTGCTAGCAGTAATAACGTGCCTTTCCAACAGTTGAATAATTTTGCCTTCAAGCCAAAAATAAGCCCCAGGCTAACAACAACAAAAAAAGTTCCAATAAGATGGGAATAAAGAGCTTTTGTTCATTTCTGAACAACTCCCTTCTCTCCAAGATAAACAAACTTAGGTGCTTTGCCTCTTGATTCCGACCTCCCGAATCAGTCAGTTATTCACAGTTTGACTTCAGGATCCCACAAGCAGATATCCTTGCTGAGTCTCACCCTCAGGGAGACCTCTCAAAGATGGCATTAAAGTAGTTGAGGTTTGCCCCAAGCTTCCAAGCAGAGTAATTAAGCAGGGAGATGTCTGCCAGGTCCTGCTCTTTCACTCCTCTTTGGGAAGCTTGTTTCCTAAGCTTGTTCACCTGCTGGTCAAGGATCAGATCCCTTTCCTTCCTATACTTTTATTCTTTTGGAACATCCCTTCCGAGGCAGCTTATTCTCTCCTGGTCTGCTTTCCCTTTCTCACTCAGCAGATTGTTCTCACTACTTTTTCTTCCACATCAAACAAAAAGATTTGTAAGAAAATGTGATTAAAGTGTGTTAAAGATTAAACATGTGTTTCCATCAAGTCTATTCCTAGGAGTTTTGAAATTAGTTCTTCCACACATTTCCACAATTTCAGCTGGTCCTACACTGACCTATCTACTTTTTCAGAATCTTTTGAGAGCTGCTGGTCTCGCAGCAACCATTATAAATAACTATCATATTAAACTTTTGTCTAGGGCTTTGCTTGCTTTTTTCAAGGCTGCAAATGAACTTCTATAAGTAACTATAAAATAATAAGCCATTTTTAAGAAGACATATGACATTTCTTCTATTACAAAAAAAAATCAATCAAATCAAATCAAATCAGGTCTTTCTCTAAAACTCCTTAAAGGAATGACTTGACTTCACAAATGTCTGTTTTCAGAAATGACAAGAGATGAACCCTCTTAAAGTAGCTGAAAACAGAATTAAGATTATTCCTCCAGTATATTAATTAGATACACTTGTGAAAGAGCTATAAATCAGTTGGGTCTCACTTCAGTAGAAATGAACAGTTCAAGTTCTAAATCTCAAATCTTCTGATAACATTTCATTAATACTCCTTTCAAAAGGAGTTGCTCATAGGGAAAAGATACTTAAAAGAATAAAAAAAGAGTTATTGATAATAGTCCTTTAAAAAGAGACGTGATACACAACCAACAAAACAGCACTTTTTTTCCGTGACTTAAAGTCAGCTTCCCTTATAACAAAAACAAAGCTGTTATTTCTAGCATGTTTTCTTCTTTTAATCTACAAAGGTTTTCATTTATTCTCAAGATTACTTCATTTCTTTCATAACCTCCTATCGTTGGGGGATTTTCTCAAAGACTATAAGGAAGGATAATTCACTTAATAGCACGCCTCTGTTATTTTGCTGAAAGGCTTAAAGAAATGTAGGTTACTATCTAGATGGTTTACTTTTCAGAAATAATGATCTAGTTGTTTTATAACCACCGTACGTTTTTTCTGTTGTAATCAGTTTTATTGGTACTGAACACCAACCAAACTACATTTAGAGCTCTCAGAATCCCCTCCTCGCTTCTTCTTGCATCTCACCACTCCAACAGTTTAACAAGATGAGCGCATTTGTTATCCTCCTATTCCCCAGAATAGCATTTTAATGAGATTTTCATATTGCAGTCAATAGCTCAGCCTTTGCATTCCTAAATTCCTTGGAAGTTTTCAATGAACATCATCTAGTCTCTCAAGAGAGGCCTCTTTTACAAGTATCAATAGCTGTTCCAGTATCTTCTGTTGGACTGCTGCTCAGTCTCTGAAATCTCCTTTCACCACATGAATACTCGAGGTCTTGGTTAAAGATTTCCTCTGCATCCGCGCTGAGGAAGATGGATATAAAACTTGCAGCTTGTCCAAAAGAATCTCACCCTACTTAAGCACTCTCTTTAGTCTTTGGCAAAACAGAACATTTACCAAGTCTGCTCTTAGAGACCAAGCAAGCCACTCACGCCCAACAAAGCACAGAAGAATCATAGAGAGTTGACTACATGGCATGT
Organism: Crypturellus undulatus; assembly: GCA_013389825.1. NCBI lineage: Eukaryota > Metazoa > Chordata > Aves > Tinamiformes > Tinamidae > Crypturellus > Crypturellus undulatus. The sequence continues at coordinate 40,238 of VWPW01006329.1, read as the reverse complement.
GTTTGGCATTTTTTGATACATGGCATCTCCTATCATCTAAGGGCTTCACTTCTGCCTTTTATGTTTTATTTTTCCTCCACCAAAGAGGACATTTGTTTACATAGATTAAAAGGATGGTATCCCAACATTTATTTCTGCCTAGATATTTCCATTTCCATTAACAACCTTAAAATACTTGAGAAATACCTTTTTTTTTAAATATATATCTTATTCTGAGCCCCTTTTATGTAATTACTTTTACTATTAAAAAACACCACCTCACACATACACACAAAGAAATACCTTCCAGCTCTTTGATGTTGCTTTGTTCTTAGGTAACACACAACGCCCCAACAATATTAACAAAAAAGTCATTCTTTTAGGGGTTAATAATACAGTGTTCCTTTCTGAAAAAAAATCCCTCCTGTGAGATGAGGAATTTAATTATCCTGCAGTTCACTGTCACACAGTAGGTCAACCTTAGTTACTTTGTAAATCAACTATGTGTATTATGTAATCCCAAACTGCTAACAGTTTCAGGTCTTTTGTGCTCTAGACATACATAAACCTGTGGGTCAAATATTTGTAAAAACAAACAAAACAGGAAAAAAAGATCCGCCCCCCCACACACACCAAAACTCAGGAAAAAAAAAAAAAAAAAACAAACAGCTTATTTTGGACAAGCAGTAAGCTTTTGAGAATTGAGCATTTAAAAGCAGTAAGCATTTGAGAAAACATTATGTAGCACAGATTTTTGAGAAATTTCAATGTGACTTATAAATAGCAATAAACTTTGCTAAGTACAGCAGTTTAGTAATTAGGTATATATTAAACAGACCCAAATATGGACAAATAAATAGAAAAGTAAAAATTAGTAACACTGAACCATAACTATGGAAAAAAAAAACACTTTAGGTTTACCCTTAAAATGTTGCAATTCCTATCTCAAATTTCTCAACATTAATAAGAAATATGCAGACACTATGCAACAAGCCCAGTGCAACTCGGAGAAACCCTGTCCCTAATCTTTGTAAAAGCAGTCCCAGACGATACTGGGGCCTTTACTGACCTCCAAGCTACTCAGAAATTCTCTCCCTCTGTGTTTTTCTTCAATCCTGTTAGCTGTAGTTATCCAGGTGCTATTTCTGCTTCCTTGCTGAGGTGAACCAAATTCATACACAGACAAGAGGGATCTCAACTAAAAAACCTCCAAGGAAGAAAGTGTAAAGTGCCATCTAACACTTCTGAGCTGTTTGCAAACTACATGGGACAAAGTATTAGATTGCTCGCCTTGAAAAATGATGACTTATATGAGTTTAGGGACTATGTGAACACAAGTGCAATACTGCAGGAAAAGATGTGAAATCACAGAGATTACGGAATACTTTTTAAGGGTAAGTTTTCTGTTACTAGGGGACCAGAAAACTGATTAAGTCTTTTACATACAGTTTTAAGCAGAACTCACTTTCAGCCCAATGAGAACGTTGAAGAAGACTTACTTGGCAATATATGGCCAAGAGAAGGTATTTCCTTGGCATGCAAATTCCAGCCAAGATTCTGCTTGTGCTTAAAACCCAGCCCTAAGCTAAGTTTTCTGCACTAGATTAAGACACTGGATTTGCTTGGCCGCTGCATGGGGAGTCTGTGGCTTTGCTGTGCAGCTGGGCTCACTAACGCCTGCGGCTCACCACAAAGCCCACTCCAGGGACGCAGCCTGCACAGGCACTCTGCTCCCGCGGCTGAACATTGCCTCTCCAGCCAGGAAGATGCACCAGCAGCTATTGTAGCAAAACTGTATGCAGCAAAACTGCCCACCTTTTTTGCCTCTGAACATAAACAGCAGAGCTCACCTATGGAGAGCCCGACACACAGCTGTACTTCAAGCAGTCGGAATATAACAAACATTTGACTAGAGAAAGACCCTCCCTCAAGAAAGTTGCATGCAAACTTCTGCTAAGCAAAATTTTGCCTAGTAGAAAGATCAGCAAAACTTCAAACCAGAAGAGCAAGCCCGGAACAACCGCTTTTCTTTGGATTTGCAATACAGCGACACTAACACAAGAAACTATTCTAATATTTTTCCTAGCAACAACATATATATGGTTCCAATTTATAAACTTTTAAGCTCTTTATTTTATGAATGTGATAGATGCAGGCATGTCACTTGGAGAAAAACAAACATTACAGGGTAAGATGTAATATCTGAAAAATGACAAAATAAACTCCCGGCAGAATTTCCCTGTGTTCTAGGAGATGAGATGCTGCTAATAGATTTTAAGATGTTTGCCTATGATTTTGATTAATGGTAAATGTATCAAATTCCCCAGACCTTAAAGGTATTTAAATAACAGAATATTCCAACAATATGGGGGAAGGTGGAAGAACACAAAAAAACCCTCCCTAGATTAACCATAGTTTACGCCATTATAAACCATGAGTCTGCAGAAACGGACATAGCTTTGGTCATCAAGTATAACATCAGTGAGCAATATTAAGTATTTTCTATTCTTTGATCAAATCTTTTTAACTTGTCAATATTTTACATTTGTAATACATTCCTACAGACTGCTCTACTCTGATCAATATTACTCATCAAATCCATTACCTAAATATAGGATTTCTAAGTGGGAGGGGAAGAAAAAGGAAAGGCTTCTCACTGGGCCTTAGAAAACATTTTTTATTACTACTGTGGCAAAATCTTTTTGATGCAAAGAAGACTCTGAAATTACCCCTTATATTGTTAGAACCTGCATTTAACA